>WJEZ01000032.1:0-71624 GCA_009869925.1 Thalassaphorura encarpata
GGCTAACGGCATGGGACGGACGGATTTTTGTGTTTTTGTTCATAACTCTTGAACCAGTGGACGGATTTTAAAAAGGGAATCAGTTCTGGATTCTACATAAAATTTCCTTTCAGAAACATCTACTGGTCAAGGTCGGACTTCCCCAGATGGGGCTGTGAAGGGGGGGTGCAAAGGATATGCACCACGGTGTACAAGCAAATTCCGCAATGTGTGACCGTACGTAATGGGACTATTTTATCGTTGCATTCTCAAAGCCCATCATCTCGTCTCAGAATGTCCATTTTCACTACCGAATTTTATAAAACTACTTTGTATTCAATAAAATATATGGGAATCCTTTACCGATCCTAGGTTTGGTTCAATCATTTAAATTTTACTGAGGATACGACCGATCCGAGTCCACCAGACTCGGATCTACTGGGCCCTAATAAAAGATTTACTTCGTGCCCAGAAAGAGTTTGAAAAGAAATGTGATCTAACCCAACCATTCATTTCGCGAAAAGATACATAAGATATGAGGGGATAAACGCATTGAACCCATGATGGTTTCGGATTCAACTGACCAAACTCTAGAGACGACGGGTCAGAGTAGAGATCCCAAGTTTATCTATCTCAACTTAGCGAAATCAAATAAGTGAACCTTTTGAAGCAAGTTCAGTGTAGAAGGCATTAGGTTTGTGGTCATTCGATTTTGTTTGCTCTATCTTTTACTTTAAAGAGTTTAACTAATCCGACCAGTCCAGCTTTGACTAATATACGGAAGGAGTATGTGCTGGAGGAAAATTTAAAATTGCTGAGGGAATTGTTCACAAAGTAGATTGATGTTCATGTCCGTAAAATAAAAAGAATTTGTGCCTTTCTCCAAAATGAGGATTCCATTCCAGCGGCTATCCTGTCTCTTTGTGGAAGATTGCTCTAGAGTAATTCCTGTCCTATCCTATCCTAATGTAACCATGCAACCTGTCACTCGAGTTAGGTCATTAGGTTCTAAGCCAGTATCTTGGGAAAATTCTTCATCCGAATTCCCCTGCAAGTCCAGGAGCCCCAATTTATCTCTCCCTGTATCTATATAAGTTTCATTCTACGGTCGACTCAAACCTAACCTTCACTTCGAATTCGAATGGCAATGGAACCAAGAAAATTTTGTTGTTCTTCTTTGATCCACGAATTTCATCCTATTTCTCCCATCGGGCTTTGGCTACGGGATTCTCCTGGCTTTATCTCTTCCAAAAGCGGAAACGGCTTAACGTAAATTTTCTATTTAAAAGGTATTTCTTTGATGTGGAATCTCCAGCATATAGAACTTGAATTGAAAAACAAAAAACTAAAAGCCTTGATGGGAAATCCGTCTTTGATTGATCTGTATAATTACCCATCTTCAAATGTACTTTTTTTAAATGTTAGTCTAGAATTAGATTTAATTCAATACTCCTACAGTTATTAAGTAAAATTATAGCAGTTACGCCGTGGGACAATACAAAGACATTCTAATGTAAATATTATTAGATAAAGAGGTGAATGCTCTCCTTTTCCTTGGCGCCTTTAAATGGCAAATAATGCCTCCTTTTTTGATAACTAAGGGAAAATATGGTTTCATAAAATATAATATCTCCCAGAAGGTTCTAAAGAAGAATGGAATGAAGGAAACCATGTCAAAATAAATTACGGGGTTGATGCCTAGATGCTTGGAGTATTTTCAAGAGAAAAAACGTCTTGGTTCTATGTCATTCTGGAACTAAAGTGATAAAAGGAGGAACCATTAAGGTGGTCTCTAGACCAGGAACCACAGTCAAGTGAAAGAAGGTCGCTCCCTCGTTGTTTTCGTATTGCAAAAGGGGTAATGCAATGTATAAAGCATTTTACTTGTATCCCACTTGATTTTCTCGTTCCCACTGAATCAATGAATTATAAATGAAGGTTTTCAGGTATATTGAACGGAACGAAGAGAGAATTTAAAGGAATAAAATAGAGATTCGCCTCCAATCAAATCAAAAATCTTTTCATCTCTTCCTTTTGGTTTGAATTGAATAAGTACTTTACGAGGAATTTTCACAAAGTGCTATGTTAGGCTAGAATGTCAAGACAAATAATGACATTGGGATTGGGACTAGATCTGATTTGATCTCATGTCTATAGATTTAAAATTAAAACGTTGAGTTCTTTTATCCTCTGATAGAAGCCCCTGAAAATTGTTGATTGTTACACGCCTATAATCAGCGTATAGCATTCCGTTGTAAACGCTTTTCAGATTTCCAATTTAAAGTCCTTGCGAATTACATAGACGAAAACTTTTGTCTGATGAGATGTGTGTAGACTTTGTGGGTTCAACCGATTGTCAAACTTCCCTTTGTTTTGGTTGCAATAATTGAATTCGAATATATGCATTCTAAAGAGAAATACCGGAAAATCTTGCTTTAGTATCGCTGTCGTATCACTGTAGATGTCTGTCTCAATTCTAACCACATAGAACCCAAGATGTAGCAAAAAGTGAGGAAAAGCCCACATCATCATTTGCAAACTTTTTGTTTGATTGGCTTTAGGAATAAGAGATCGACTTTGCCTAAAGTGGTAATTCTTTTCTAAGTATGGGTTGTGTCCAATTTTCTTCAAAATTCTAAGCGATTCCTACCTACAAATGAATCTGATCCAAAATCCGGACAAGCTTTCTTTAAAGTGCCACTCTTCCACATTGAATCCATTCAATGTGAAGACAATGAAGACAGACAGAATGAAGACAGATTCCTGACGTTTTTTGAATTAGCAACTTGGATCAAAGCGAAAACATAAAAGTAGTTATTAAAAGCATAGTCTGTAAGACGATTTTTAAGCAAGCTAAAATTCATACTATTTTACCCTTAGTATCAGTGTGTTTCTTAGCTTGTTCATTGAATTTGCTTGGAGATGAGATGCCAAGTTTGGCGAGGAATATCAAATCCATGAGTTCATCTTTTCTTCCTTCTGGAATCAGCTGAACTTGACGTAAGGTGTCAACTAATTTGATCGATAGCTTCAGTAAGGACTTAATAAATGTATGCTATACTTCCTATTAACACCTATTGATGTTAACATTTTTAGAATATGCTACGCCGTGTAGAAGCCAACTATGAGGAATACGACATAATGGATTTTTAAACAATCTTCAAATCCAAAGGAAGCTTAATGATAAAAACTTGATTTCGCATACCAATTAAAATTAATCTATCAACTTTTTTAACTTTGCAAATATTTTTAAGACTGGGGTATGTTGAAACAGGAAAAGCGCGGATGTGTCGAGGATTTGAAGACTTCTGACATAAAATCCAGTTGAAAGTCCAGATTTCAGAATCATGGATCAAAATTTAGGATCCAAAAAACCACCGCCGAGTATTCTTAAAGTAATTCAACTCCAGACCCAAGAGAATAAATTAACTCTGAAGGATTTGAAATTTCTTCTAGTTCAAGAAGAACGAACCAAGGAATTGTTGGAAGCGAAAGTAAGTATTTTAATATTCCTATTCCACTTTGCACGAATCAATATGTCGTATACATACATGTCGTGCTTAGTATTAACATGCGTTTTTAATATTGAATAAAATACTCAATATAAACGTAATACAAATTATTGCCTGTTTGGTTTGTCATGAAGATGTATTGTACATTTTAGAGACATGAACAAGAAACTGTAACGTTGGTCAATTTCCGGGAGAATGCAGCCACCCTTGTAGAAGATGTTGAAGCGACTGTGAAAAAATTTGCAGCTCTGAAGAGCAAACTTAACAAGGCTATCAAAGAGAAATTACCTAGTAAGGTTGATAACCCATCAGTGTATACAGGATTGCATGAAATCTCTGTGCTAGAGGATACATCCGCTTACATTACAACCTGCAGCTATATCAAAATCCTTGGGGACAAAATAGAAAGCAGTCTAAAGAATGGTATGGACGTTATCAACACATTTATTTTAACATATTTAATATTTTCCATATTCATTCTTTATTTTCCAGGCTCAGATATGGAGGTAATCAGTTTTTTGAACCAATTGCAATTAATACAAAATATTCATCTCTTTGGGACGGAGTGTACAAGCCTGTGGAGCTATTGCTCCAGCACCAGTGAACATTGGGAGAAGCAGTTAGAGATAAAGTTTACTCGGTACCTTTCAAAGCATATCACTTTTATCGCATGTTCAAGTTGAATTTTTTGATTTCTATTTTTTTAGGAGTTTCGAAAAGGTGTTACAAAAAATGAAATGGCCAACAAAGTTGGACGTGCTCGACAATGATCCAGATTTGAAAGAAAAATTCCAAAGGACCACTCGTTCTTTAGTTAGAATCTGCAAATTGTCCCTTTCGCGAGTTGGCAAAGAATCCAAGCCGCCTCTACTGATGGACTTTCATGAGCCCATACTTCCTATAAAGGTTTGAATGTTCAATAATTTGTACATTGTAAATGATTTGAACCGTAGTTCATATAAAACTTGGTGTGTCGTAGGTTATGGCAAAGCCTCTGAGAACAAGGTTTAGGTATCATTTCTTCTCCTCAAAGTCAACTCAAAATAACTTCAAGCCTGAATGGTATTTTTCACAGGTATGACTGATGAAATATAAATAATTGAGGCATTTAAAAAAACTTAAATTTGTCATATATTTAGATTAAGAAATGGGCGCAAGAAATCATTCCATTTATAAAAGAGTATATGGATCCAGTAACTTTGGAGGAGGTTAACACGTCGAGTGTAGTAGAATTTATTCGAACCTTGTCAGAGCTCCTCGTCCTAAAAACAGATTCCCAACTAAGCAATGATAACGAGAAAATCAGCGATAGTGTGTTTGCCAAAATATTAGAGGAATCTATTCTGTTTGAAAATGAAATTGGACGACTTTTAGGAGACCATGTTGGTGATAAACAAGTTTATATTCCGCCATTTGTCAGTACTTTATTTTCTCAACCTCACATTCTTGAGCGATGGCTAGCGATTGAAAAGAAATGTAAGTTGTGTAATTCGTTCACTGAGCACTTTGACATGAACTATCTATTTTCCACAGCATGTTTTGAGAAGTTGGATGAAGTATTTGGATCACCATCTGCTTGGCATCGAGCTGTTGTGCCTGGACCTCCTGAAATTGTTGATTTATTCATTGCAATGTTACGATTTGTAACTGATAGGTTTGCTCACCTGCAACAACCTGGCCAAAGGATTCAGTTTTTACAACTCCTTGCATTAATTCTTGACGATTTCCGTGTTCGATGCTTGCAAACGTGGAAAAGCTTGGCTACTGAAACAGAAGACTCTTACTTCTCAAACGATGTCCTCATTGACTATATCATTGCGGACTCTTTGGTGCATATTAGTAAAACCTTAGAGCGCTGGGAAGATCTACCAGTAAGTGCTAATTATAAAATTAACAATGCTATTGTATTCACAACGGAACTTTTAATTTGTTTATGAATTTTCAGTTCTTCTCATCGCTATCCTTCTTCCTGCGAAATATTCAGAATGCAAATCAAAGCGAAGTTGAAAGCTCAAGCCTCGAAGCTTTAGAAGATTTTGAAGCTTACGAGAATTTACTTTATTCTCCAGAAACGTTCAACGTTAGTCCTAGAGATCTAACTCGTAAAGATGTACTCATTGGCAGATGTGATGCAGGCTTGTTTGTAAGTATCCAGAAGTTGTATGAATATGCAGGCGAAGAGATATTGAGCAAATGGATCAATCACTTTATGGAGAACCTTCGGGAAGATATTGTGAACAACTATGCAAATAAGAAATGGCACAGTTTCTCTGAGGAAACCTTTAAAGATGGCTGTGTTCTTAGCCAAGAATTCTTACCTACATTTCAAAAGTGCAGTACCGTGAGCAGGGCGATTATGTCATCGATGAACGCCATGTTGGCTGAGAAATGGCTGAAAAGGCTAGCGGTTCGTCTCGACGAGGTAATTAAATAAGGGTTTCTAAATCACAATAGCACGAGTGTGTTAGGTTCAATTTACACCTCGCCTTTAATAAAAATGAATTCTTGCAGATGCTACTGGAGACAGTCATCATTCCAAATAAATTCTCTAAAGGAGCAATGAAGCAAATAACTTTCGATTTGGTTCATGGGTTGTTCGTTGTATTCGTAGAATGTGAAATCAGGACTTCCATATTTATGAGTGGCCTTAACTGTGTGATTAAAATTTGGGAAATGCCTTTGGGGGAAGCTATGCTTACACTTGAATCCCTCGTCAGTCCACCCATATCATTTGAACGTCAAGAAGAAACTATAGCCGAATTAGAGCTTTCACTCAGAGCGTCCGATGTAATCAAGATTCTAAGAGGTAGAGAAGACATGTTCCAATAAATTAATCAAAATCAAGTCATACCATTTATTGTAAATCTATCTCCAGTAATGTGGAATAGTAAAACATGAAATGAGATATTTTATTGTCTTTTTCTATAAAATTAGATTTTAATCAAATTCACTAGATGTTTTTGTGATGTATATAAGCGTAGTAAAATATACAATTAAACTACTCGAACTCCCACTAGAGTTCCTGGAATAGATACATGAAGGCAACAACTGGACTTAACAGTTAACAAATAATAACATTAAGTAATTACGTACTGGTTAATTTATAACTAAGGCTTAGCTCTCATTTAATAGTTGCTTGTGAGCCAAGTTGATAGGTTTAGTCTTCGAGCCTGAAAACAGGATGGAAGAAATCAAGACTTTATTCATCATGTCCTTATCCCATGATTTTGCTCTCCGTGACCATTCCTCCGGCGGCTGCAAAGACTTGATATCTTCAAAAACCTTTGTGTCTATAGCTGAAGCCAAAGAGCCAGAATAGGGATGATCCATTTCGACACATCTGGTGGACTCATGCAGCAGAGACGTCTAAAGAAAGAGTAAAGCGAAGTTTCATGGAAAATGTAGGTTGAAATTTGATAAAAGATACAATACATAGAAATCCCGGATTTTCTAAGCATATGAGCAGAGAGCACTACTGTACAAAGCAAGGATTTGACCTGCGCTTACAAGTTTCCTTTCCAAATACCATAATGTTAATGAGAAAGATCTGACAACCTTGAGTCAAAGGAATGCAAACATAATTAAAAATATGCCAAGCTCAAAAACTACTCAACAAAAAGAAAATTTAACCACCACTCTACGAGAACTAAGAGCCAAGCCAATTACTTAGTTTTGGATGTATTAACTTTTTTCGCAAACCGACTTACACCATGCAAAGTGCGTTTAGTTGGACTTACGACGTCCATGCTTGTCCTTCCAGATGATGATTCGTTCGATTCTCCATTAACGGCTCTGTTGACCTCACCACGTGCAACACGTTTGGATGGCCTAACATCAACTGACTCTTCTAGCTGAGATGAAGTACGTGCTGCTGACTTCTTTGATTCGGAAGATGATCCAGGGTAAGAATCAACAACCTTTCGTCTTGGTCGACCAAAATTCGATACTGCCGATGAGGAAGGAACTGCCGCGGAATTTACACGCGAAGAGCTCGCTTTGGGACTCGAAACTGGTTTCATAATTGGTTTCCAATTGGAATTTCGTGATTTCTTAGATGGAGAGCAGGAGGTTTCGGATTCATCAATGCGAAACTGTTCAAAATCGTGTGAAAACTCCAAATCGTAGTCAACATTTACTTTCATGGGTTGACCCATGAAATGAGCATGTGAATTTGAGCTATCTGATCTATTGAGTTGAATTTCATCAGTAGGGGGATTAATCAACTTTTCCTCTCCATTTCCATTCACATTGTCATCGGTTGTGAAATCTACTTCCAATATACTACCCTTGACCTCGTAATATTTTCGAGTTGGATCCGAGGTAAAAACTTGTTTACGGCGACGTGCTCCATGAGTTGGATTTGGTGGTAATTTTTCACCCTCAATTTCAATAGCTGATAACAATAACGACTCAGCCTTTTCTTGGGTGGTAACTGGTATGACTTGAACTTCCCCTTCTTCCGTTTCATCTTCGTCAGGTATTTTTTGAGAAGCTACAGTCTCAGCCTTTGAGCTAGATTTTGTCTCAAGTTTTGAGTTTCCAGAATTTGTACTTTTCCTCAATCTGCTAATTTTCATAGACAATCTGAGCTTATTTGAGCGGTTATCGCTTACACCACGGCACCAACGACTTCCACGCTTTCGTTTCTTTCGACCAACAGTTCGTTGCTTAGTAAGATTTCGAGACTGTCGCGAGGATCTAGACGGTAACTTAATGATGCTTGAATTATTCTCACGAAGAGGTTTGGCAGATACGTTCCTGCTCGTACTTCTGCATAGATCTAGGTCAAACGAGGCAGGTGATGGAAATGGCAACCACTTCATTAGATTAACGCAAAGACTTAATTGCCTCCAGTCCGGCAAAACAGTTGCATCCTTGTAGCCAATTAGCCTAGTCTCCGTGTATGGGAAATAGGAGATACACGACTTACTAATTCTAACTTGAGACAAATCGAAATCTTCAAAATCATCTGATTCAAGATTGGGCTTAGTATTAGTAGGTGATTGTTTCACTCTGTACGTTCCATTTCGTACACGACGATTTCCTGACACAGCCGATACGTGGTGATTCTCTTCATCTTCATTTGAGGTATTTGATGATGTGCTAGGGTCAGTCACTCTTGGGGTTCGTGAATTTTCTTCCGGTGGCTTCCCTTCCATTGAAGTTTCTTTGCTCATTTGTTCATTTTTCAATTCTTCAGCTACAAGAGTAAGTTTGAATTAAATCATGGTGTAAATTACAGTCATTAGTGTTGGGATAGATAAGTAACAGAAACTATCGCCAGATAGATCTAGGTATTTCATATTCTCACCTTTCTTTTCAACAGTCAAACAAGGTTCGCATGCCCAACCTGCGATAGTTTGCAAATTTGAACATTTTCTATGAGTTCCCGACGCTCCACAGAGCCGACACCTAGCTAACAACCAATTTCTGTACAAATTATAAACAAAAATTTAGAACTTAAATAGAATACTAATCAAATTTTGACAAATATTGCATTGAGCGACTAACCCCTTGGCCGAAACGTACTCCCGACCTTTTGGACATTCACAAGTTTCTGCGTCACAATTTGAGTACTGGGTATAAAGATCTTGAAATGCATTTTCTCTCTCCCAAGACGCATCTCTACAAAATCAAATTTCGTTCTTAGTATTGGCCATAGACTCGTTTATGTATTTTATATTCAAAAATTAAAAGTCAGCTCACTGTTCTGGGACATATATGCCCAAGCAGCGCATTTCCTTAACGAATTTCGGTTTGTCGTTACATGCTGGACATTTGAAAAAGTATCCTGCACTCAGTGCAAGTCTCTGAAATGATAAAAATATTCGGTTTAACAATACCTTTCGGGATCACAAGGTTTTGGGCTATAGTTTGCCATATAGAAAATGGAGTTAAATTCCCTATAAAATACAATATTGACAGAAACTGACCTGCAAACAATCCTTATGGAAAACAGCACCTTTGCAACAAGTAGACATGATAGGGTTCTGGTCTTTTAAAACTACAGACATGCAGATCAAGCAATTCCAGTCCTTCTGTTTAAGAGTAATCTTCGGACAATTGCAATGTTCTTTGCAATATGATCTGTAAAATGTTATTTACACTTATTACGAGTGTCCTATTTAATCGTAACATTGATTTTGTTTACTTACTCGTAATTTCCTAAAAAGCGGAAGTTGGCTCCATTGTCCAATCCACAACCGTAATGGAATACTAGTCGACATTTCTTGTTACAACAACCGACACTCGCTCCGGTAATATTGCAGTATACACATTTCTATTGAAATATAAAATTGTATTCCTTCATATACTCTTCCTTTTTGACTTGGGCTTAACTTACAAGTTTATGGCTGCGTCGGACTTCTTTCATAATGTCATTTGGAAGAAATCCGAGGATTCCTTCATCATCAGTTCCCAATTGGCTAAGTGCAGCCGAAAACAACTAAATTAAAGAAAATATTTTCAATTCAGTTCCATGTTGGAGTTTTTGGATTATAATGAACAAGTATTCTGTACTTACCATGCAAAAATAATGAGTTGTCACCCCTTCCAAAGTGTACATTTCCCCAAGTTTAACCTTATCAATTTGAGAGGATTTGCAGAATATGCACACATTACTGGAATCTTCTTCACTAATAATTTCCATTGTAGAAGATTTTTTGGTCTTCGTGTCTTTACTGGAACTTGGGCCCGGGCTTTCATCACGCTGAAAGTAAATTTAATTAGACGCTTATCTCATCACTTCTAGTTCTACCTTAAGTGTTATAAATATTTTTGATTTCACTCGTAAAACCAAACTGATTCCGACTCCAGTTCATAATTAAGATCATACTTTGCCAATTTATATTTTTATCATCTATTTACATGTAAAATCGTAGATTATAAGACAAAAGCTCGTTCCAAAATCTCACCTTATTAGCTCCCCCACGCTTCATTTTTTACAAGTTATTTACTTAAAACTTTCACCGCCAACCAAATGTAGTAGCTTAGTTAGTTGACAAATGTTAAACCAATGATGGATGAGTACGTTTAACAACAAAAAACTTCTTGCCGGCCGGTTAATAGTATGAGCGGAATATTAGTTAGTTCGTTAGTCTTGGGTTAAGTTGGGGACAATAGGACGCCAGACCTACTTGGTGACCCTACCCGCGGCGTCGCGTCCTTTACTAAATGAGCCTGGCAAAATAAAATGAAAGGTTTGGCCTCAGCCTTCTATTGTAACTGTGAATTGGTTTGAGGGAGTCATTTCTTCTCCAATCCAAGGATTTCCCTCCACAAAATCCCAATCCCGCGGGATGAAGGCACACAACCAAGAGGCCCTTTATTCTAGGACAAAAAACAAGGACCCTTGTCCCTTTATTCCTCGGCTATTCTTAGAAAAAGGCACCTTGCTAAGGGGGACTTAGAACAAGGAAATGATTCATGTTTCTAGACCTACCACTTCATTGGAGGATACCGCTGTGCTGTACTCTGGCCCTGTTTCTTGGAAAAGGATACTGCTTTCTATGACCTCAATCACACACAGATTTTCCAGAAATTCATTTAGTATTTTTTTAAAAGATAATTTACAGGTCATTTTTAAATTCCAAACCGACCGAGAAAATGGCCAATCCAATATGTAGATGGAATTAGTATTCTTTGAAATTTTTCATTCGAATGATTTATGTAGATAGTTTTGTTATATCGATTCAATAGAATGTGCTATGTAGTACTTGGGTACAAAATCTTAAAGATGAAATCCATTCAATAAAAACACAATCTTTCAAATATCATCATTTATATTTTAATCTTGTGTGAGTTTTTTCAAGCAACAAGATTAACGAACTATAAATGGTAAAGTTTCCGGTTATCAGTTCGGAACTCCTGCTTTTCGAGCTGTTTTATCATTTGTTTTAAAATATGAACTATAAAATTTATTATTAATTTATGATTTATGATACTAAAGATTTAATAATATTTTGATACCTCATTTGCAATAATAGGTTAGAAGTTAATTTACAATTTATTCATAATATGTATCATACATAAAGAGGAAATAAATAAGATGATTTCTAACACTACATATTAAAGCTCCTTCGCTTTCGTTTTCAATCTGATTTAAAACATTAGATTGAATTTTTTAAAAATGTAACCATCCTAGGTAAGGTACACTTGTTAGAATAAAAAACTCTCCCGTCGTTCTCCATACCTGATAGGGTAAAAAACATCAAATTATTCAAAATTTAAGAGGATGAATTCATTCGTGCCATTTTTCTTCAAATGATTTGATTACACCAACTAGCTAACCCTTCTTGACACCATCTTGAGATCTTGAATTTACGTTATTGTATCATGTTAAAATCATAGTTAAAATCCAGTTCCACGAAACAGAAATATTGAATTAATATATTGAGACATTTAACAGCATTCATATAACTTTTCATAGAATTCTAAAATATAATGTGAGAGGAGAGACCTCCTCTTAGAATATTAGCTTTTTTATATATAGAATAAATACTACATCCGACGGACTTATTTTTCTTTTAAATAAATCTAATCTGAAGTTAAATTATATAGGAATATCTTCAACTTTAAGACTATTATCTTCTGCTTTTGTTTGTTCACTCTCATTTGGAGAACTGTCATCAGGAAGACAAAAGGACAATACTGACAATGCATCTTTAACTGCATGGTATATTACACTTTTAATTTGCAGTCTGTCACGTATAAAAGCCCCTGCACCACTTTTGTTTGTCAAATCTTCAGTCAAGCGGAAGGAATTACTTATGCTTTCCGGTGATATAAAGTCTTTCACAATCTTGACACAACTGTGCAAGTTTCGGACCTGCAAAAAATAATTTACTTTCAATACTTAAGACAAAGAAAATATCTGATACTACAGCAATTCCACAACGAATGAATCTTTCAAATTATTTATGAAATTCGACAGTGGACAATTTAGAAAATAATGGACTGCCTGTTTTAACAAGTTCTGTTATATTCACTATAGTAGGAGTGCTAAAAATCTTAACTTACTTGATGAGGAGCACCAGCAGGAATTAAAATGGCATCTCCCAAACATTGAATAGTTGCATAGCCCATCACACCGTATTCCTCCTTTAATCTTTTTCTCAATGTTTTATCCAGGTATGTGTTTGGATCTTGCATAGGATCTCTATCGCCCTCCAACTCATTTCCAGATTCTTTGGATACCTATTTCGATATTTAAAATTCGCTATTAATCTTGTACTTGTAACTTGAAGTTCACTTCACAGATTACGTATGGGACGCACCTTATTCAAGAGATCACGTATTTTCCCAGCATCTTGGGTATTATATATATGCCAGAGAGCCCCAGGTTGCTCATTATCAAATTTTATCCGCTTGCTGGATACACCATCACAATCAGATTCACTTATTGCACTTAGCACATCTGGAAATTGAAGGATTCAAAATAATTTTTACAATACCCGTTTATATTCATCGTCAACTATTGATAGTGTACCTTCATTATTGCTCCCGCTATCACAATCTGCTGGTACACCCACATGGACCAATATATTAACGACATCGGTAAGGTCCACGTGAAGACTTCTTGTGCCCTTGTCAAGTTGCAGTCCTGAGCCATAGCCGATGTATAATTTAGGTCCCAGATCAGGCTTCACAAAATTTTCAGGTAGCCCTGCTGCCAGATTGTAGCGGCCACTCCGGTGTGTGTAATCGCTAAGAGGAAGACCATTTAGTAAATCGTTAAATCGTGAAGGCATTATCTCCGCAAAATCTTCTTCGTAAGGCCATTCCTTAAATTTGAGCAGCATAGATTTTCCATTATCATTCTTAGGTCGTTTGGAAATATCTACAAAGCCTTCCCAAAATTTTGTTGCTGGTTGGCTGGAAATCACATTCCCTGTTAGGAAGTCAGTAAGGTCGTTCTTCCAATCCCCCATATCCCTGCATAGGGAATCTGCAGTCCATAGAGATGAGTTCAGTTTAGATAACACTTTTGATACAATTACAGGCTGTCCACGTTTCCAAACTTGTTTGAAAATCTCACAATTTCCTGGGTTATCAGACTCATGTAAATGGAGTAACCTTCCATCACACAACCAGGAATGTGGGACTGTTGGATGCAACTTCCGAGTCTCAGATAAAGTATTTGTAAGTGTGGCCATATTGTCGTTTTCTCGCACTGGCCGATTAAAAATGTTACTCAATTCCCTATCACATTGGTCTTTGGAATTATTTGCAAGAGAGCCAACGGCAGACTCGTCTGGTGTTATTTTGCTCAAGGTTTCTGCCTCGGATATGCCCTGAACTTCGGTAGAAACTCCATTCTGTTTACTTGGCGCTGTATCAGGGTCTTTCTTTGGTGAGGGACGAATTAGCAATTCTCGAAGAGTGGAGTGCCCCTCATCACCATCATCTTCTGTGTCCGATGATTTTGAGATCTTTGTTTTCGAGATTTTCTATTTATGATCGTATAAATTAAACTCAAGAAATAAGAATCCAACTTTTAATGAATGGTACACTGTACCTTAGCATCATTATTATTTTCAGATGCAGGATTTGTCATCCGTGGTAAATTTTCAGTTAATTCAGAGCCAGTTTCATTCTTAGGTTGTAAGATTTGCTCCTAAAATAAAATAAAAATAGATTCAATCTCAAAAAATTGTAGAAACTGGTAAGTCAAAAGCAGTATAAGTGATAAATAAGCTCTTTGGTTATCAAAAAAGCTAACCTTCGAGTTCAGACCGTTTTTCTCTCGCTTTAAATTCTCATCTACATGCAACTCCTGTTGTTGATTGCCCTGGCATTGGCAATTTTGTGGAATTTTCCATTTGGATTTAGTTTTATGAAGTTGATTTGTAATCTGGTTCATGGCATCATTTGCAATTGCTTGGGTGAGCATCAACTTGTCATCCTCATGACCTTGTCTGTTAGAGCAAAGAAGCCACTGGAAATTATCGCGATCTTTTCCAGCTTCTTCCGAGACCTATTAAAAAATAGATTAATATTGGTCGAAACGTAAGAACAGAATAATCTTGAAAGCAAACCTTTGAAGTCCCGTGCTTCCGACTTCTGTAGCAAGGTATACATACAACAAACCCGCATTTTCCACATGCCCAATGAAAATTAAATAATGTAGTATCACAAACATCGCACATTTCCTGAACTCCTTGCACAACTCTTTTCCAGGCTATCGGCTTTTCAGACTGGAAAGCATTAAGTTCCAGGGCTTCTTTCTCTTGTCGAATAACGTCGCAAAATTGGTCACCTATTTGGGCAATGAGAAATTTTGCCGTGTCAATATCAAATCGTGCCTGATTCGAAGCCGATGGGAGCCATAGCCGTGTGTCTTCCTGAAAAATAACAAAAATCTTTAAATTCATTAGCTCTTATTCTTAACTTTTCATGGAATGCTTAAGCAAACCAATTAATAATGAAAATAGAACTTGCCTCCGTAGGATCGCTGACAGGGTCTGAGAAGCCGGCAATAGCAATTACACCATTTTTTGTATACCGTAACTTTCGAAAGGCGTAGAATCTACAGAAAATATTGCTTTTTTTCTTCGACCTATTGCTGGGAGACCATCTGCATTCTCTACATTTTCCTAGTTTTGGGGCAACCTCATTACAGGATCCATCTTGAAGAAAACTTACTCCAGTTTTCTTTAACAAGTTGATATGTAGCCGTCTGAAAGGATTTGGTTTTTTCTTATCTGATGATGATCGACTTGGAGATTCACCTGCGTCTGTTGGCTTCCTCCCTTTCTTTTTATTAGTTGAGAATTCAGCTGACAAAAGAGGTGATCCATCTCCTCCTGAACACGTTTCGACGGCACTGGCTTTATCCTCTTGAGTTTCTCCGTCCCGAGATTCTTCACTGTCTTTTGCACTTTCCGACATGCTTCCAGATGGTTTATCCTTCTTCTCTTTTGCAGGCTTTCGTTTGCCCTTTGGCCTTGGGCGCTTTACTGGCACTTTATCTGAATCCGAATCCGAACTGGAGGGTTCCATCGATCTATTATCATGTCCATTTGTAAGTCCAGCCATAGATCTTGCTCGAAGCAAAGCTTTCTTTCGCATATGAGGCACTCGGTTCATTACTAAGGGACTTGGAGCTCCGGTTCTGATGGAACCTTGAGAGAATTCCTTAGATTCAACAGGTGGTCCCGATTTATTAGTTAAACTTTCCCTAGGCGAGCCATGTTCAACCGATATTTGTGCTGGGGATTCGCAACCAGTTTTTGTTGAACTAGGTGTAACACTAGAACTATCACTCGATGTTTTTATATCCTCCCCTGTTAGACGATCCAGCCAAGCTTTTTTCAATTTATGAACAGGATATGAACTCGAGTTACGAGAAGTGTCCACGGATGTAGAAGGAACCGATTCGACTTGTGTTACTAAAGGCCGTACTTCTGGTTCAACTTTTTCTGGTTGTATTTCTGGCGTCTTCACCACATCTCTTTCCAATGAAATTACTTTTGCAGGTACATTATCGTTGGGCTCATTTTTGCCAATTGAACTCACATGGCCCTGGCTCAGATTCTGAATGGGATTAATTTGAGAAACATTCGATACTATTGTTGATAAATAGGGGTCAGGGTAAGGATTAGCATTTAACTGCTTTCTTGGGCTCAAGTTCACTTGCATCACCGGCACCTTCATTTCTTCCTTGGACAAGTTCAGAGAACCGGAACTGGATTTGCTAGAAAATCTTTTGGCTGCCGGTTCATAGATTGGATAGGAATCTATCACAGCAGGAGCCGCATAATATGTTTTGTGCACCCCTTGTTCTGGGCGAGACTCATTTCGAACTTTCTTAACATTCAAATTAATTGGCTCAGAGTTTGATTTTCGCTTGCCTCCTAAATCTAATGGTTGAGTTTGGTATTCAGGGTCAGTGTGATTTTGAGGATTTAACGGTGAGGTTGGTGCTTGATTATAGGACCGTCCAGGTATAGATGAGGATGAAGGGCTGAACATGTAATGCCCAACATTTTTTAAACCATGATTTTGATGACCCGTGAAAGGTGACACGTGAGGCAGGGCTTCGGATGGTCTGGTAGAGACTTTTGAAGTCAGAGACAAGGGTGCAACATCATTCAATGAGTCATAGTTTCGAGCTGAAGGGGCATTATAAGGTGGTATCCCAGGTTTTCCGTATATTTGAGGTGGAGCTGGACTGCTCACTTTTATTCGGTGAAGTGGTCCAGTTACGTACCCTTGAACTGGGTTCCCTTTCGCTCCGTGGTTACCACTACTCCCACCAAAATGTATCCGATCGCTTAAAACTGGTGGTGAAATTATCTCTCGAGCTCGTTCACGTTCATTATGGTACGCAAAATTATTATCACTTGTATGGGAAAACGGTGGAGTCATCTGATTCAGTCTTGATGGTGGTACATGCAATGATTGGGCTCTTCCTGATTGTATCTTCGGGCTCTGTTGTAAATCCAGCTCTGCAAATGTAGCGAAATTAAATGTTAAGTACTACTTTAATTCAACCGGCATGAACAATAATTGTTCTTACTGGGTCTTGCAGGGAGCGGTTCAAACGCCTTCAATTGCGGACCAGGGTTACTGGCTGATATTGGTGGCGGTCTGGAAGGTCCCAACATGGAAAGTCGCGAAGCCTTTTCCGTCTCTTCTTTAAGGAGTGGACTCCGCCAGACTCCCTGCATTTATTTTAAAAATTGGTATTAGTCTTATGACATACAAAAAATCTCGTTGATACAAAATTTAAAGATATGCTGGTCTTCGTTTTTATGTCAGAAACGTTTACCTTTTGTTGAGCAAGGCGGAAGGACTCTTCAAAGTGTTGGTGTACGGCCTGTTCACTACTTCGCATACTTTCTACAGTACCAAACTGTGTGCGATGAGGTCGGGGTTCTTCTTTTGTCTCTGGTTCCTCTGACCTTTCTTGTACATCAGGACGTAAGAAAGGCGGTCTAATTAGATGAAAATTGAAAAATGATTAAAACAATTATAAAATTCTACGTACAGCATTATTGCGAATGTTGTAATATGTTCTTTTAGTAGAATTTCTTTTCACCTGTTCCAATGATGCATATATTCCACATTCGGAGGGATGGTGTGGAGATTAATAGGATGTGAGAGAGGAATGGAGGTTAATGGTCTCCATGAATTATTGTCAGTACGGAATCTGTTCCCAAAGGCAGGTTCGCCAGCCAAGGTACTCAAAGAGTGTCCTGGTGGCGGCAGTCTATTCCAATCTCTTGGATCCCTCAGAGGGGAATACGAGGAACGTTGAAAATGTGATGGATCATAAGGACTCGGGATTGTTGGAGGTTGCCCTCCTCCTCCAGCACTATGATCTCGAGAATTATTATGAGCCATCTTATTCTTCTCCACAATAAATATCTATTTTCCAGGTTAGGTCAGGTAACATTAGCATTCAGCCATCACAAAGTTTCTTCACATCTTTTCTCTCACATTGTTCTGTTCTCCAGTTCTAAAACTGTAGGGTTCCTTAGTGAGCAATATTTGAGTTGGACGAATGAAATGAGTTGTCTTCCGAGTAAAGACTCAGGTCAGTAAGTTTCCAAGGTTCGTCCTTTGCAGTCTATCCAGCCAGCTCCAGTTAACTATAAAGATGAGAATCCAGGATTATTACTCATATCTAACCGATAGACACTAATTAAAATAGTTTTTTCTTTAAACTTCAATGAAATTAGAATTTTCATGTAAAACAAGTACTGAATTCAAACTTACAGACTGGGTTAATCAATCAAGCATTTGGTGAATTCAGTGCCTAGATGATTGGTAGATTTTGATTTAATTCTTAGCTAGATTTGATGATAGGATTATGATGAGTGATGTTTGGAAGTGAAATTGGTCCTTTGATTGAACAGCATGTCAATCCCTTGTGTGATGATTGGTTTGGTTGAGAGAGTAGGGCACTTTTGCATTTGCTGCTGGTTCTTTGCCTGACTCATTTACTTGTTAGTTGTTGTAGTTGTAGCCAGGCTAAGCTAAAGCTAAAGCTAAAGCTAAGCTAAGGAACCCGTCGTGTTAATAAGTAAGTAGTAGTAGTAGTGGTAGCCAGTTTTAGGCTAAGAGCAAGCATAGAGTGGCCCTGTAGTGTAAGTGTAAGACAAAGACTACGTTACGTTGGACGGGTTGCTGGCTGCTGCTCCAAAGCAAAATCAGGTTTTGACTCTCCTCTTCCACCTTCGCCGCAATTCAAAATAGTTCGTTCCTTCCTTCTCTTAGGCCGTAAGCCTTACCAAATTTATTTATTAATATATCCACCTTATCCTTTCCTCCCTTCATATTAACACCTACACTTTAGACACTAAGGACCTTAGTAGTATAGTTGGTTGGGAGGTTCAGAAGCTTTGCTTTCATTGCATTAGAAAACTTTTCTTTCTCCAGACAGACTTCTTAGGATAGGTCTTAAACTCAACAATAGAATATAATGCAGGGGCATATGCAGGCAAAATAATCATTTTCCCCTTATTTGACTCACTCCTCCTGAGCTTAAACCTGCTGTAATGTAATCAAAGGTTGTGGCTGTGGTGGTCACAAAACAACAATGGTTGAATTGTAATTGTTGGGGTACTCTCACTCTGAGCTATAGGCTACGTCACCCTTTTCTTTATTCTTCGTCTCCCTCAACTCAACAAACAACTTAAGGAGAAGGACAAGGAGCTATAAAAACCAAATGAAAATTATTTGCTAGCGTTATTATGACTATGGCTAGGCTAGTGGACTTGCATTCGCATTGCAAGGATTTTGATGCACATTGCATTTGTATTTGCATCCATATCCATGCTGCCTGCTGCTTTGCTTACGTCGTGTCTATCCCTATTTACTTTTGCAATTCTTTACCATACATATGACGTGAACTCCCAAGCCTGACAAAATAAACTCATGTGTGCGGATAAGCCAAGGATTTAGGACTTTCCGGGATGCCAAAACTAGATTTCTTGCACCCTTGCCAATTTTATGCATTAAGCCTATGAACTTAAGTTACACAGGCGTATGTATGAGCAAGTACTGTGTGTACGTATACGTTTTATAATGCAATTACTGTACTTGGAGATCACCACACCACGCAAATAACGGAGAAGTTTAAAACCTATCTGAAGAAGGAAGAATTCTTCGGTTCGGTTGTAGAGCAGCAGATGCTAGCTATACTTGAACTTCGGATAAGATGAAATATTGGAAAGTCTTCTGAGAAATGCCAAATTCAATATGTAAAAGTGAAAGATCTCAAGGCTTCGGCACACACCAAATTCCCACTTTATGTAGGAGGGGAAAATGAGACAGGAACGAAAACTAAATGCTATAAAAATATTTATACCTACTGCTGATAAATATATTTCACTTGCATCAAACCTACTCTAATTCGTTCCCCATAGCACGTTATAGAAGTGCGATTTCAGAACATGTCCTGTATATTGTCAACTTGAATTAGAACATTTCAGGGTTCTTGAGATGCCTCGAATTATCGCATTGCATAATTGCATTTGGAGAATGGCCATATGCCCCATCCCATCCTGGCCAGGCCAGAATCCACAAAGAAGCACCGCGGCCGCCGTGTCGTGTCGTGTGCCAAGAAAAGATTTGGGCACGAGTCTGACTAACCAGGCTAGCGCTAGCTGAACTTGTTTAGCCAGATTTTTGGACCAAGATTATAAGGCCATGATGTTCACCAAGACTATTGTGAAAAAGAGTAAGCAAGCCCTCATTCTTTCTTTACTCTGGATGGAATCCCCTGGACCGGAATTCTGATTCTTCTAGTTCTAGCAGCAATTGAATTCATGTGTTTCGAAATCAATCAGTTCTGTTTACTCTTCGGAGGCATTGAAAGGTGTTGTAGACTGTAGAAGACTCTGCATGTGTTATGTGCTTCAGTGTTTTTTTCCTGGATAAAAACTCTTTTTCATTTCACCCAGAAATGGAAGGTTAGGCAAGAAAATGCCTTATTAAAATCGTGAAAAAAGAATTTAAGGAAGAACAAGATAGTAGAGCCAAGCGTGTGGTGTGAGTACGCCGGTGTCTTAATTAGTGAATTAAATGAATTGTAATTGAGTAAAAAGGGGATATTTTCCGTAACATAGGGATACGCGAGGAGGGAAGAAAGACAAGGACGGTTGATCAACTGTGAGTTTGTTGTTTGTGGAGGCAATGGGCTTCGTCAACCTATGCCCAAATAAGATTTTTGACTCAAGCGCACCACAGATGATGAGCCTATTCCGGAAACACACTTCCCTCGTTCAACTCAACTCAACCTATTATTTACAAAATTCAGAATCCGTCCAAACCTTTTCACACAGTCACTCCGTCCTTAGATTTAGTTTAGGACTTATTTAAATTTATACAACTAAATTATTACTCTTCCAAATTTAAAGTACACAAACTGGATTATTAGTTCTAAGGGCTCTTTCCCCTCCGAGGGGTTCGTCGGTGCCAATCAAATATAAAATCATCAGTCAATTCCCATTTGCCAGTCTCTCAAAGGTCATCCATCTCATCATGTTGGCATACCTTGTCTCCAAATTTACTGTGTAAGTAATTTTTTTTAATCCTCTCCTTGTCATTTAGCTTTAGTTTATTTGTAAGCTCTGAGTATTAAGTAGAGGAAATGCAATTTTATTTGCGTACGTACGTGATTGTCAAGCCTATTTTTGCGCTTATTTAAGTAGTCCCATTATTATTCACAGGATGTTGTACGGGATGTTGTACCCGGCTTACTGTTCTTACAAAGCAGTAAAAAACAAGGATGTCCGAGAATACGTGAGTATTTGATTCTTGTAGCTTTAGCTGTGTAGAGTTTTAGTTTTTATTACTATTTTGCTTATATCTCGATTTTAAATCCAGGTCCACTGGATGATGTACTGGATTGTGTTCGCCTTTTACAGCTTCTTCGAAACCTTTGCCGATACTTTCGCTGGGGGCTGGTATGAACGCATGAAAATAACTGTTCCGTCCTATTTCATTTTTAAAGTACTTTTTATTTTAGCATGTCATTATTAATTTGCTTAGGTTCCCCTTTTACTATGAGTTGAAGATTGTTTTCATGTTGTGGCTTTTGTCTCCTGCGACTCGCGGAGGAAGCGTTATTTATCGTAGAATCATACATCCAACTTTGGTTCTCCATGAACCGGTAATTTATATGTTAAATTTCTATTCAAGATTACACATCATCTGTAGAGCTGACAAGTTGTGAGTTGTTTGAGTGGTATGTTAATTATTTTATTTTTGATTTATGCAGGAGATCGATGCTTATTTGGATGATTTCAAAAGTCAAACCTCTGATCTCGTAATGTACTGGGGGTCTCGAATGATTAGCGGTGCCACTGAAGCTCTGTTGAAAACAGCCTTGCGGGTCAGTGAATTTGCGCATTCCCAGGTGTGATTTCTTTACTTGTATTTGTGAGGTAATTTAGTAATTTTAATTTATTTCTGATATGAAGGCAGAACATGCACGGTAATGTTGAGAGGTGAAAGCACAACACATCATTTCGTTTATTGCACGGGAATAGAACGATTACCTAGTCGATATAAATTTGTACTTTGTTCTTTGCATTGAGGATAGTAAATCAGTGAATTTAGCGGAAAATCCTTTTTTGGATCAATAATGTAATTCGAAAGAATATGTATATTTTGTAATCGTTTTATAGGTTTTTTTTAACCCTTATACTTTTAAACAATTTCACTGGGGTGGCTGATGATAAACGACGTTGGTTTAAACAGCATCCTACAAGTCATATCTTAACAATGCAATAGAATTGGTTGCTATTTAACTCGTCTGCTAATATGAATAGAATAAACTCGGTTGGCGAACTTTCTTAACTAGCAACTTTATTTATTTGGCTGGCACTTCTATTCATATTAGAAGTCGAGTTAGATATTCCTCATTAGAATTAAGTAAAGTTCTCTTGAACTGATTACTAGTAACGATGACTGAATTATGAAATGTTTTGTATAATCTTGTTGGCAAGAAATGAATAAAAGAAATTGCATGTTTGATTTATGAGTTTGACAATCATTTGGCAATACTAGCCAGGAAAATTCTGTAATTTCGGATCATTTTTATTTGTATTTCCATTGTTTTATCTGTATTACATTAAAATATTTGGTTAAATATTTTACTCTGAATTTATGTACTTTCAGTGGTTGGATGGTTCACTCAAAAGTTTCGTCTTGTACATTGTATCCGATAAATTCAGGCGAGATGTTCAGATGCTCCAGGTATTTTTCAATTGTCAGATCTGGATGTGGCCCTGTGGATAAAATAGAATTGCAGACACGGTTTAAAATATGTTTTTAAAAAAGTCATACAAAACGTTCAGTCAATTTGTGTCACCTTCTTTGAGCTTTTTGAACATAATCAGAAATGCTCGTTGGGCCACACTTTTCCACTCTTGAATACGTTCAGACAATTCTTCCTTTGACCACTACGGAAGTATTAGTAATAAGAAAAGCATTAGAAACATTCAAATTAGTTACTGAGAACTTGGAATCAGTACAACTTCTTACCCTCTTTTTATACATTTGAACCAATTTAAGTTTCCGAAGCTTCTCTTCTTTTGCAGCGACTCGATCTCGAAGTAATTTAAACTCGTGCAAAGTTACAGTTGGAGTTTTACTGGTGCTGTCCAGCACTTTAGGTTCCTCCGCAGTAATTTCCATTTTCGATTTCTTAATTCAGATAGAATAATTTAGATGAGTTCCTGTGGTTCCTGGATTCAAGTGAATATTATTTAGAAGAAGTTTATTGATGAAACAATTAGAAATTTCTGAACACAACGCAACTTTTACTCAGCGCGCTTCCAGAAAAGTCGTAAACAATGTGTCAATCCCAAAAATAAGGCATAAAAATTTACTTCGCGTTATCTGATGAGGTTTTCACGATGACTAAATATGAGATCTAATTGATTTTCGAGTCCAGACTCAGTTCAGGTCCTGGTTCTGAGCGTGGATTGAAATTCAATGCCATATAAAATAAAGTAAATTAAAGGTCATTTCCCTTTCTGAATAAATTCTGATTTAGGGTTATGTCAAACATGCACGCAAATGAACAGAATGGACTTGGGTCCACTTTAAAGTACATTTTAATGCAAATTGATCTTTCATGTGCTCACTGAAATAAATATTAACCAAAACACTAATCTCCATTTATATTAGAAAATCTTCTGCCAATGTGCTTCCTAAAAGCAAAAAAAATTGGAATAACTAGCATTTAATCACTCATCATTTATAATTAGCAGGCGAAGGTTTAAAAATATTGAGTTCACAAGCACATGGCGAAAAGTAGGTACAATCTAGAATGAACAATAGGAAATAAGTCCAATGTGAAACGCCTTCTACATTCTACACGACCTTCCAAGCAATAAGTTCATTCATCTACAAAGGTAGCTTCTATTTGCCTTTAGTCCTAGGATATCCTATCCTAGCCTGCCATTCTATTCCATTCCTATAATCGTCGTCTAGTTTTCTTCTAAGCATAGCTAGTACTAGTCGTTCGTTCATTGCAAGTACATGTGATGGAGGCAAAATGTTCTTGCGGGCCGCTGGAAAGACCTCCAGCAGGAAATATTATTATTTGTCCGCTCACGGACTAAAGTCTACTGTAGTTGTCACCAAGTAGAACTGGTGGTTATCAACCCCCTCATTGAATCTACCTCTCATCGTCACTTATCCCCAGCCCCTCTGGAGCTGTAAAAATTAACTCAAGTGCCTGTCAGTCAAGACGAAGGTGGAAGGAAACAACTGCAAAAATTCCAACTAGGGGGTAAGTTTACCTTATTCTAATTATTCTCAGTTTTAGTACGACGGCTGAATTTATCGTTTTATTAATAATCGCAATGAAGGATTCAATCCACTAAACTGAATATACCCGAAATATATCAAAAAATCTTACTTTTAGTCCTGGAATGCTATATAACTGGAAGGAATTGACTTACCAAATCTTGATTTTATTGGTAGAATATTTTGAGAGTAGATTGATTTCCAATGGATGAACGAATATTATACGATTTAATTCAAAGCACTGCAAGCAGAAGGAAAATCTCATTCCCGCCTAGGGATTTATGAACAATATCAATAACAATGGATTCTCAGATTCAACTCATATCCCCACTTCATTTCTTCATCAGATATTTGATGACATCGTTAATCACTTCAGGTCAAGGTCAGGTCAGGTCACACCATACATTAGAGATTATATGAGAGTCAAATCCTATGTCCCATTCTCATATTACATTTTGAAATATTAACTGAGCTAATATAACGATATCATTTGGTGAATGTTTGTTGGGGCTAATGTATCCAAATAGTAAAAATCCAAACTTGATGAAATGTTCATGGAATTTGCTATTTTTGGAATAGTGATCCGCAAACTTAATTTTTTCTGCCTTAGAAATATATATGCGAATACTCACATCAAACTTGATTTAACTCTCAAATCATTTTCTAGAAATGTATTCCCTGAGCTACTTAAATTTAATAGCTTAATTAATACTGGCGAGTGGCGAGCGAGCTAGCGACTTTCTTAATAATTTTTCAGAATTATAGGGGATAATACAGACAAAATCTATCTGCAAGATTCTAGTCATCTCTTCATTTATACCGCAATGAGAATTAGAATTGTACTATTAGCGTAATCATCTTTTCTCAGATATTGTTGATAACATCGATAAGGAAAATCACATCAATAGCATTCGTCTTTGAGAAACGGAGTTATCCAATTTTTGGAAAAATTATGCAAACTATAACTAATCAAGGTGGTTAAAATAGAACAGATACAAATAGTGAAGTCTATTTGAGTGGAACAACTCCGTCCGCCTGAAGCAAATATTGTGTACAGAATATAAACAAGTGGGAGTCGCATCGATGTGAAGTGAATACTTGACTGTGGATTGTGGATGATGCAGTTTAGTATTCGAGCAGTTTGTGATGAAATGGGTAGACCAAGTTAACCACAACATCAGGAGTCAAAAAGTAGTCGTGGGAGGGTTAGTCAGTTGTGTATTGATCTTCCTCTCTCGTGGCATGGCATTAATATTAGTCTTAGTACACACTTGTACAAAATTGCGTACAAACAGCGTGTTAGATTATTTGTCAAAAGTGATGGAATAAGCTGTGGTGCCGTGCAAGTGCAAAACTATTAGTTCCTGCATATGAGTGTTCCTGGTCACAATTGCCTTTGTCCAAATACAAACATGAGACTCAAGAAAAAACAAGTCAATCATCTCATTACATTACAAACAACGGATCATTGTGATCCAGAGAAAGATCAATTTCCCACTTGATGCGAAATGCAAGACGCGTTTCATCCATAAATCAAATCCCAAATGAGCAAGGGTTGTCATTCAGCGAAAAGCTTAGCTAAGTTTTGTTTCTGCACTTGAGGATTACAAGTTCAATTCAAATGCGGTAGAAGATTTAATTTTTCATTCAAAGATTGAATTTCAGTGGATTAGAAATGAGTGTCTACAATGGCGAGGCTACTATATTTTGTATTATCACGACATAGTGAAATAGTGAGAGAGAGAGTGAGATAATTTAGTCAGCACATCTTCCAATTCAGTTCAAAGATGTTGACAGTCAAGTAGCTGTGATGCTTTGGCATGACAGGTTTAAGATGTGCTGGGTGCGTAGTTGCTGGATTTTGCTTCTCTCTCACTTGAATGATCTTCTGGTGTGGATAGAGAGAAACTGAATATAATTAAATAGTGCAGTAGCAGCTAGGCAGTAGTAGCAGTAGTAAATAGACCAGAGGAAGGAAGTTAGGTTGAACTACTGAGGGTTCAAACCACAATATTTATGTACTATTATCAGCCTGATATTTATTAATAGACCAGACTGGAGAGTAAAAATGAAAACTAATTGCGACAGTTTTCTATCGTCGATAGAACATAACTTTCAGTATGTAATATGTACATTGCTAAGAAGTCAAAGCACGTGTACAAGAAATGTTAAATGTATTCCGATATTTTTTGTTTTTTCAAGAATGGAAAGATCCATGTCAAATGGTAGAATCGCATTTACTTTTCACACGACCAGGGCGTCGAATTTCATTAACTAACATGATGGGTAGCTATTTTTAGCCGATATCTAATCCATGCTACAGACAGGGCAAAGGTTTTATGTATCAGGAAGCTGAAATAATCCTCAAGCCATGCTTTGGACAAATGGTAGACTATAATTGATGGGAATAAAAAATTAATTCATTAATAATTTTTTAAAATATTGATTTGATTGGGCACTTAGACCTGGAAACAGATGAAAGATAAGATATTTAAGGGTAACAAAACTTGAAAAAGAGATACACTCCTGGGATATTTGGAAGGTTGAAGATATCTGATTTTACAAATCTAACGTCATATGAGCTAGTTCACTTGAATTGATAAAAATACCAGGTGAAATCATAAAAGATATAATTGAGCACAATACATTTATAAGATTCTTTGAGTGTTTTTGCTTTGTGTTCTGCAAATACGCTAAAATTTGCAACACTTCACATTATTTACGCATTACCTTGCATTCGCGTTGGGGTTGGTTGACCTTTCTGCAGGAGTGTTCCATGTCCGTTTTTATTCCATTCGCACTTTACCCCGAAAAGTGCTTTGCTATTGCTCTGAATGGATGTTGAGAAATAAATTCAACATCAAATTCATTCCAGTAATTGCATTGACCTGTGTGCAAGTTTGGATGGAATGTAAGTCTAATAAATTCATCTCATTATGCAAATAATTACTGCTAGTATACACTAACCTGAATAGAAAATTTAATTTATCCGAGAATTTTACTATTGGAATGAAAGTGCCATGAAATTAAAAATAACAATAAATTAACAAGTAAACGCAGTTGGATTGTGTTATTGCGTACGCTACTTTGTATAAAAATAAAATCATTGCTACGCTAATCCTACTTAATGAACAATATTCAGTTTAAATTTGTAGTGTGACGACGTAGCATTTTTTTGTATATGCGAACTCTTCTTTTCATGCTCGCATCTCTCGTGTGGATCTTTAATACTCATGCACATAGCACCTTGTGGCATTACACAGATTCAAGCTTCAGATTCAGAAACGTTAATGAACTTGTGCAAAAAATGCCAAGTGTTGAATGGGGAGGAAAGTGATGCAAATTTTTCTTTTGTGTTGGGTCGTGCATCGCAAAAGAAAACTACAATTGTCACGTGCAAATGTCAAATGCGTAATTATGATGAAATCTAATTTAGTTCTTAATCAGGCTCGTTGTATTAATGAGTTAGCTATTGTAGTACAATCTTATCAATTTATTATTAACTACAGCTATTCTGCTGGGATTTAGCAGCTTTTTCATTTTTACATGAATGGTTAGAGCGAGTGATCAAATTCCAAAACAAAGCAACCGGTATGACCCATGCGGTCACGGAAAATTTGTTTGTTAATTTTTGCTTTCACGTGACTATACGATGACGTGAAACTCGAAGAGAATCTGTCTCAGCCGGACATGTGCGTGTCTTGTTATCAATAATTTGTATAATGTTAATCACTACAGAAGACAAAATTTATCGCTGGTGTAGAATTCTTCTGGCACAACATGCTCAACCAATGTTTAGACCTGTAGTAATGAGCATTTCTGTTTTCGGCATATTTTGATTAAATATGAAACCAGCCTGAAGGCGGATTTTTGGAAAATGAGCCATTGTTAGCCATTTATACTGTTATAAGCATGTTGCTGGAATAAGCTGGGCAGGTCATATAAGTTGAGATATAAATGAGTTTTGAATTTCTATAAGGTCTTGACGAAATATATGATACCTTGTCATAGTGTAGTTGGAAGTGGAAGTTAGTTCAGAGAGAGTGGCTATAAAAATAATATAGCTTGATTGTGACACTTGACTTTGGTAGTTTTAGCGATTTATTCGCTATAAATATAGAATCTTCAATAATAAGTATGCTTTGAAAGTATTAATATTTTCTATTTGTTTCCATGTACAGAGGACGGAGATGGAGCACGAATCGACATCTACTCGACAGGAACTCGTGAAATGTGTAAGTAGTTTAATTTTGGTCCGTTCAATAAGAAATATTCCTGGATACGTGTTCAAGTATTATTATAAAAAAACTTAGAATTAAAATAGTCTTTTGGTTAATTAAAGGTCTTGGTCGGAGACACGGCAGTGGGAAAGACCCGGCTGATATGTGCAAGAGCTTGTAACACTCGAACTTCTCTCAGGCAGCTCCTGGCCACCCATGTCCCAACTGTCTGGGCAATTGACCAATATAGAATGTATAAAGAAGTTTTAGAACGTTCCATTTCTAGGGTTGATGGCGTCGAGGTAAGAATATTTCGAAGACTTGACTTTCGATTTATTATAATAATATGATTAATTCAGGTTTCTCTTCGGCTCTGGGATACTTTTGGTCTGCATTCGGCGGTACATTCGGCGACAGCTTAGGAAAATTCAAAGCCAATTACACTATCACAAAAGAGAATAGTAATGTATCTGTGAGCTAGGCTTTCCTGGGTTATTTAGTTTCTCGGATTTGAAGAATTTTACCTAATGATTCTAATTTTTCGCCAAAATGTTTCACATGATACCTCAAATAATAACTTTTTTTTGCATTAATTGAAGTTCTAGTCGAAGCATTACTAGTACATACGTCAAATGATTGCTGCAGTCAATTTAAATGTTAAAAATTCGGAAATATTTGGCTGACGCATAATTTCCTTACCAGCTACTAGTTGGTGAATTGATACTCGCGAATTAATCATACTTTATTTTCGGCTTCTAGTCTAATTCATCCGATCGGAACTCCGATACTGTTTTGCTCTTCTGAGTGTATATCTCGCAGTTGGTAGAATTATTTTAGTTCAGGCGATTCATTTCTATTTGGATGTGTGTGATAGCGTCATTGGCTTTGACTAACGACTTTGCTCAAAAGGATCGGAGGTTTGGTTAGTTGGATTTAAAATTACAGCAGTTTTTATTTGAAAGAACGTTGATAATATTAAACTCTTTAGCATACGGAAGATCAGACGTCATACTCCTATGTTTCTCAATTGGAAGCAAAGACTTCTCTACTCCATTGTAAAAATATGTGGTATCCAGAAATAAGAAGATTCTGTCCAGACACTCCAGTTTTATTAGTTGGTTGTAAGGTGAGACATCGTTCAAAATACAATAGCAATAATACAATAACAATGGAAAATTATGATTAGTGTAATTATTCCAATTTAAATTTACTTTATTCTAATCCAGAATGATTTGCGATTTTTAATTCGCGATCCCGCTTATTTGGAATTCTGTCGTGACCGAAGTCCCTTTATTCGGCCGACACGGGAATATGACATAATTTTACCTGAACATGCCAGAGCTGTCGCGAAAGAAATTGGTGTCCCGTACTACGAAACATCTGTTTACACATATTACGGACTGTCTCAAGTTTTTGAAAATGCAATTCGAGCTGCTCTCATTTCGAGAAGGAGTCAGAGGTTTTGGATGACAAATCTGAAACACGTACAGCAACCACTTTTACAAGTACGTAGTATGGTATATCACTTTCTTAAATAGAGTTTGGCTGTAAACAATTATTTCAATATATAATTTAGGCTCCTTATTGCCCACCGAAGAAGGAATTGAACAATGTGAAGATTTTTCCAGGTGATGTCTGGTCGGACATTAGCAATATGTTGGTGTTCCAGGAATTCCCTGATTTGGTATTCTTGATAGGTAGAAAAAAAGAAAATAAATTCATTTATAAAGTGGTTATATCTTACTAACTTTTTTGTGATACACTTAGGGAGTAATGAATTAACTGCGCATAGATTCGTCGTTTCAGCAGGAGCACGGAATTTAGTCGACTACTTAGAGTCCGACGATTATATTTCAGGGAGAAGAAATAGTGGGGTCAGCACAGTAAGTATAATGTAGATAGTTATACACGAATGGAAAGAGCGATTGGATTATTTTTAAATAATTTAGATTATTTTGAAATAATTTAGGAGAGCAGAAGTACGGTAGATGAGACTGAGTGTTTACTCGGGAATCCCAAATATGTAAGAGATGAAGGTGCAGATAACTCGGCGTTTCACTCAAGTTCTGACTCCGAAAGTAAACTAATTGGTGCTGGGTGTTGCCCTATTGTGGAAAATGTTCGGACTAGATACTCAACAGATAATCTGGGAAACGTACAAATCGTAGTAGAACTCTCGGATCAAGTTTCCTATGAAACCATGAGGGCACATTTACATTTCTTGTACACCGGTGAATTACCACAACATTTTGCTGGACCTGTTGAGGTATTTTTTGGAACTAAAAGTATAATGACCGTATTCTTATTTAAATGTAAACTATATGACAGAAACTTCGTGAGGCAGCGGAACTCTTGAAAACCCCTGAACTGACTCGATATTTGGGGTATTGGGTAAACGGGAATGTCGAATTGATGACTGACAAAAGGAATACATATAGAAAGGTTTGTAAATATTAACATTTTTTCATGATTATGATGGATAAATTTTAATCTCTTGGTTAGTTCCTCAAGGAATCGATGTGGAAAAAATGTACTCAAGGCTGCAATACAGATGTAATATTTGAATTAGATGACGGAAATGTCCCCGCACATCGAGCAATGCTGGGTAAGATTTCACTAAAAGTATCTGATTCAGAAAAGTTATCGTAAATACATTGGCTTTTTGTTTAAACACTTTAAATTTATTTCAGTGGCGAGAAGTGATGTTATGAAGGCAATGTTCTGCGGAGATTTTCGTGAGAGACGAAGTCATTCGGTAAAAATACACCATTTCATTAAAAAATCATTCCACGTTGAATAAGCCTTGTGTCAAAACCTACAGGTGACGTTTCCAGGGGTAAAAACAGAAACATTCACAACATTTCTTGAGTATATTTACACGGATTCATTAAGACCACCAGTGCCTGTAGAGACGGGAATGTTACTAGTGGAATTAGCTAATCGTCTCTGTCTTCCCCGTCTTGTCAATATTTTGGAAAGTATCATGATTAACGATATTGCACAGAAACAGTCTCATGGGATTGATGTCACAGATGAATTCTTGAGAATTTTGGAGCCCGCACAAGTACGTCACTACGTCTAATCTTTTTAATGACCCAAACTAAACTTGGGATTTTTACTTTTGCCAATTTTTAGTGCCACAATGCCAATCAAATAGCAGAATGGTGTCTGAATCAGCTGGCAACCAATTTTTCAAAATTCTCGTTAACTAGCAAATTATTCAAAGAGTTGTGCAATGAAAATCGTCAATGGATACTTCAGAATCGTTGGCCTCCAGTGTGGTTAGTCTTAAGATTGATAATAAAATATCATGAGTATCACACACACATTCTACACATGAATTTGTACATTTTCAGGTACGTCAAGGATTTTGACTATTATCAAAAGGCTCTACTTGAACGCTATAAATCTGAAAATCTGGAAAAGCAAGGTCGAAAAAGAAATAACTCTGGCTGTTTATGCTTTCCTGGGAAGTCAAGGCGGAGTGGCAATGATATTTATAAGCCTGAACAACATGGGCAGCCTTATAATACAGTTTAATCCCGTTGAGAACGATTAGTTCAATGCCATCATGTTCAGAAGTTTCCAAACTGGAATTCTACATCACATTTATGAATCATGAGTGAGACAAGTTTTCGTCTTTCAAATGCAATACAAACAAGCCACCACTCCTTCGTAGGAAATAATGTCTGTTTTTATTCATTGTTTTTATGGAAGGGGTCTGTCTTCATATCACTGGCTCCTAATCCTAAGTCCTAAGCTTAATTCTATAAAAGCAGAGTTCAAGGGTAACCCAAACCTAGCCGATGCTACAAAAATATCACCGCAGCATAGAATAGACATATACCCTTGCATTATAATCATCCAAAGGATGATTTCAGTGATATTGCAACTTGAGATCTATGCCTTCGCAACAGTAGATCAATATTGGCCAAGCACGCTATTAAGTCTGAATCCGAATTAATTAATAGGAGTAGACAATGAATAGCAGTATTAGATAATAATTGCAAATTATAATCTAGAATTCTAGAACGCATCCCACCTGTTGTGAGAGTGAGAACATTCAATTTTCAGGCAGCGCTGTAGTACATTGTGCCATCGCCTTCAATTCCAATTAAATTATAATATAAAAGTGAGAAAACAACATTTACTTGAAACATGTTGAGACTCAGATTTTACATCTGATCACGTTTGACGCTCTTTTTGTTCAGTTGACGTTAATACTCCCTTTGCTTTGTCAAATTGACAAAAAGAAATTTCAAATTCGCTTGTATTGACGAGTTTCTTGATTAAGTGAATTTTAAAATTACATTCCATTGGGAATAACGTGAGAGCAACTTGAAGATTAATCAACATTTGCTAATACTCGTTCTGATTACTCAAATTATAATGTTCGATTTTTTCAATGAACCTATTCGTGTAGGATTTGTTAAGTAATTCTGCTAAGTCCTTTTCTACAGTAACTTTTTATCAATTTAAGTTTTTTTTAGTATGGTGGGTATGTGATTGTAACAAATGTTATTTTTACAACGGATTATTTAGGCAACAAAAGTGATTATAGAATAGATAATAACTTTGCCAGTCCGTCCTGGACTTTATTTCTATTTAAAAAGACAGTGTGGTAAAGTCATCCTAGCTGGTTAGCTATTTCAACAAAAAAATAATACGAAATACTATATGTGTATTACTGGCACAAAAGTCGATCATAAAGTTTCAAAGCTGATCGCTGAACTGACTTTACCATCCATTGTTAATTTTAGTAATAGTTGTCCACGCTGTGACTACACACACAACCGCCACCGACCATAATATAAGTATCAAAGCTTAGCCAATGTTCGCAATTGCTAGTAGATAAAAATAACTTTATTGTAAGTAATAATTTTATACGTGCAGATTTCCCTGTTCACGTTTGCAGCAAAGTTGTCAAAATTGGAACCTATTAAAATCTGCTTTCTATGCTTTTTGTCAAAAAAAGTCGGTCGTATTATTCATTTGAAGAGCTAATTGCTACACATTTTGCTATAAACTAGCAATGCTTCCTGTACGAATTGTATATTTAACCGTCAACATAAATAAAATCTAAATGTGTGTGCTTAAATGAACATGTGAAAAAGTTTAGAGTTTATTGAAACTTTACAAGGAACAAATATAGCTGATTTTGAAGGTCATAAAATAAAAAAATCTTAACTTTTCTTGAAGTCCACGGGTTGAAAGCTTAAGTAATGGTAATGGTCAACGGTTCTGGAGGCGGAAGGAGTTTGACCTCTTGATAACACTCATCGTAGAGCTCTTTGTAATCATCATGAGGGCGAATCATGACGACCAATGTCGCACGTTTCACGCCCATTGCGTTCCCCAAATCCTTTCCAGTTGGAACATAAACGTAAGGAAGATTTTTATCCTCACAAACGGCAGGCAAATGGCAAAACACTTCGATTGGTGATACATTTCCAGCAAATACAACAAGTCTAAAATGTAGAACATGATTTAATTTAAGCTCATGACAAATGATGGCCTGACTAGACCTCAAATAATAATTTAGTATATATTTTACCCCGTTTCTCCTTTCCTGATTTTTGATTGGGTCAATTTTAATCCACTCCTTAGGTAGAATTTTTGCTTTGAAGCTGCAGAAAAGTAAAATGATATTAAATATTTTTTTATACTTGATGGTATGAACAGAATGCTGTTTAATTATCTCTCTCTTAAGCCTTCTACTCTTACTTACCTTTTTTAATCAGCTTAAACAGTTTCTTCCCAAGTTTCCTGGAGGCCATTGGTTTGGACATAATAGAAGCACGGGCCGCCTTGACTTCATAGCTGTGTGAATCACTTTGTCCCAACTTACTCATCTGGAGAACGTCCTCATTTTGGCTGTCGTCCATCCTTGATATCTCCAGAAACTCTAATTGTAAGATAAGTACAAAAAATGTGAATTGGCCATCCTTGAAGAAATACGTAGCAAACGAAATACAAATAGTATCATTGCCATTGCCATTGCTCCGATGGGAGATCATCATCCATCCCATTGGCAAGGGATGTTAAAATTAGGCTTTCTAACTAAATTTCAATTATTGAATTACCTTTTGAATAATTAATTAGTATTACAGATGATTGTTTACGGCGGTCCTGCCTGTGAGTCGGAGAAGCACGTTGCGGCGATTGATAAAATTCAAAACCTGGTTGCTTGGCCTCGGCTCGTGTGAAAAATTATTTTGGTCCTGTAGTAGCGCATGAGTTTCTCCCCGGTGGTTTCAAGGTTCGCAACATAGAGAGCAGGCAAAATAAGAGTTAGGAAATGTCCAACGCAAAAATACCAACCAACTGCATTTTCGCATTCTTTTGCTCAATCAACTCACTCTTCTCGTCTAAATGACGTTTGCTTTCAGGGGAATGACCCCAAATGTCATTCTTTTAAATGACACGGTATGAAAACTCAAAGTGGTGTACAGAAATTTAGTTGGTTTTTGTATATTTGAACGAAGTCGTCTTCAGAGGACCGGACCGGACTACCGGCTAGCAATTAGCAAAACAAATAAAAAGGGAAAGGTTAGTTTTTTTGGATATTTCACATTCAATTATGATTCCATAATACTTAAAACGTGTACACTGAGCCCGAAAACTAATTTACAAATCATAATATTCATATGTTGTATCTAAATGTTGAATTAATTTATTCATTTTCAAATGGATCCAGTTAGTGCGATTTCCAAATGACGAAGACTTAACCCCGCAATAATGCTTCCTTCGTTCGGTCTTCTCCGAAATGCTCCTTGTCCTTATTTCGTGGCAGGCCTATGTGATCGACCACATTGCTACTTTAGTCATGCCAAAAGAGGTAAGTAGGTTTTATGCTTAAATTGCGAATATTTATATTCGAAACGTCAACTACGAATATTTTATTCTTTTTCTAGATATTACAGCATCCCGGAATAATGCGGTGAACAAACAAGAAAATAATACTGCCAGAGCAGCTTTGCATGATTCCGAAGAAAAGAAGGAATTAAACATACCATCCACAAGTTCCGGAAACTTAGAATCTCATCCTCGAGGTTGGTACTTTGTTTGACGCTGTCGTCCAAGAACGCTTGAATTAATTATGCACTTTAAATTTAATGTTTCAGGCTCCGAAAAAGCAGAAGGATCAAAAAATAGTTTGGTTAGCTCTGATCACACAAAAAGAAGACGTTCCGAGGAAGTTCTCGGAATAGAATCCAAAAGACTGAAACTCGAGCCTGTTGCAGCTGAAACGCTTAACCTTGCGAATCCATCTAATAAAATTTCAATCGAATCTTCCAAATCTAAAGTTAGTCGACATTCATCGATCGAAAAAAGGTCCGATGCTGGTGCTCCAGGGGAAGTTTCCCGCAAAGAAAAACACTCAGAGAATAGCATCAACTCTGATAAACATAGCCACCGGAGTAAAGATAAGTCAACATTAAGCAATCACAAGCATTCTTCCAGACACGACAGTAAAAGTAGACATAGTCATGGTCACAATAATCATAAATCAATTGCTTCAAAATCCGGTCATGATGGGTCGAAATCCAATGATAAAAGTTCATCGACAAGGAAGGCGGAAAGTAGTAGAAGCAAATCTGAAAAGGATCATCACTCATCTCATGGTCGACACGGGAGTAATAAGAACTCTAGTCGGGTTTCTCTGGAAGATGAATCTAAGGTTGAAACACATCCAGCTTCCAATTCCAACCCGAGCGACAGCGCATTACCCTCATTTGATTTTGAAGAATTGTCAACCGAATTCTTACTTCCGGAAGACAATTGTTCGGATGACGATCCTACGGAAATTGCACTTGAATGTCTTGAAATGTTCAATAGTTACGAAGAAACCAAACCAGTGAAGCCTGAGTCAAGTAACGGTGGTGGATTCAAATCTACGAACCTAGAAAAATCTTTACCTGAAAGCAGCACAAACGTACTAGGGAAAAAAAGAGTTGCTCATCCTGGGGCCGAGACTCATACCCCTAGTTCTTCTCCAACAAAAGCAAAACCCAAGGTCAGGGCCAGCCCTGCCGAGATTATGCAGCAAAGGTACCATGCGGCTCAAGAAAAAATGTCAAAAGAGCGTCCTGCGGAGCAAGAAAGCAAATCTGCCCACGTGCCCCAGAAACCCGGACGACAACGCATTTCTCATGTCGCAAATGTGTCTAGCCTGCTTAAACCAAAAGTTTCTGGACCTGTTGTTGAGTCAGAGCGAACGGGAACTGCTCCTCTTGTCATACAAACGGTTCAGAAAGGGCAAACTAGAGTTGCTCATGCAGCACCTAAAGTCCTAGAAAAATCTGTGAATGCTCCCTTAATATCTATTCAGTCAATTAAAAGCTCTAAAGTTCCTACCATGGTCAGACAAAGAATACTTGATCAGTTATTCCAGGAATGTCTCAAAATATATCCCGATCACAAGGATGCTTCAGCTAGGGCTCTAAGTGAGGAGACGGATTTAGTGGGTAGGTGCACCTCAAGAGCAGTCTACTTATGTGCTGGAACAAATTCAGTCGCAAGATTACGTCGAGAAGCTTCTCAAAACTCATCAAACAATTGTGAAGGTAAGGAATACTAATTTTCTTGGCTAATGACCTTATAATTAACTATGACCTTGTTTTTGATATTATTGAAATACTATGTATTTGATATATTTAAAAATGAATTGTAGCTCCTACTGCCACTTCAACAATCTCTCATCAAAGCATAATAAATGGTTCCTCCGGGGCTAAGGTATCTTGGAGCATCGAGAGTACAAAGAAGACGTCTAGTGGGACTCTGACTGGACCTCAGCTGTATCAACGCATGAAGAAACATGTTTTAAGCTCCAGTGACTTGGAAAGCAATGGGTATCCTCGCTTTGATCCGTCTGAAGAAAAAGGTTTGGCAACTAAAATAATAACTAATGTATTTAGACCATTATGATACATTAACCTACCCCGCCTGATTGGCTAGAAATGAAACTCGTGATCTAAGACAATTAATGAGCTAGGATTTTACAGGGAAGGCAATTGCAAAACCAAGGACAATGGGCTGTCCATTACCAAGTGGGAAGACAATTCATGACCCATTTGAGCGAACGTGTGAGCGATGTAAGAAAGTTTACAAAGTCAATTTAGAAGGGTTTCCGCTAGTCGAAGATCAATGCGTTTATCACCAAGGCAGGAAATACAGCAAAAGGAGTGAGTTTTATAATTCAATTTGTAATGACAGGTGTGCTCAGATTATGATTTTCCTATTTTGTATTTTAGTCGGTGGAATACAAGAAAGCTTTTACAACTGCTGCAGTGGGGATGCATCAGCTCCAGGTTGTGCAGTTGGGAATTATCATGTAGCAAAAAATCCTTCGGGGGAAATGCGTGGATTTATGACGGCAATTAAATCTAATGGAGATGATGAGAGCATGGGAAAAGATCCCTGGGATATTGTGGTAAATTTACATGGGTCATTACAACGTAACGTTTGGATTAAGTTTTAAGGCTACTGAATTTATTGACAGGCAATCGACTGTGAGATGATTTATACTACGAATGGCTCTGAATTAGCTAGAGCAACATTCGTTGGAAGTGATCTGAAATTACTGTGAGTAGAATATTTTATTGTTCTGTAATTCAATGGTCATTTAAAGCTAAATTCTCGAATGACGTAAGAGTGGCTCAAGAGATAGCCCTGATTACTCGGTTATCCTTACTTTTATTTGTACAGATATGATGAGTTGGTTCGTCCTATTCACCCTATTTTGGACTATAATACACGCTACAGTGGTATCACCGAAGAGATGCTTCGAGACACCAAAACGACACTTACGGATGTGCAAGCTGTCATGCTAACTCATTTAAAGCCTAATTCCATTCTGATTGGACATAGTTTAGAGTCAGATCTGATTGCCTTAAAACTTGTTCATAATTATGCTGTTGACACTTCCGTTATGTTTCCTCACAAAATGGGGCCACCTTATAAAAGAGCTCTCCGCAATTTAAGCTCGGAGTTTATCAAAAAAATAATACAAGAAAATGAGGGAGGTCACGACAGTGCTGAAGATGCGAGGACGGCTATGGAATTGGTTATTTGGAAAATAAATGAGGAAATCAAAATTCAAGACTCGACGGTCAGTGTTGCTGGAAAAAGGAGGATTTCAGCCACACTACATTAGCATTAAGGTTTTCTGTATAATAATACGGATTTTATTATTTTTATATTGACGATCCAGAATCTATTAATAGATGTAAAATGTTTAGGCAGGTTCAGATTAATTCAGATCAAAATTTCCTTTCATGTAAGTTATTGCTGAACTTTCTTACGTACTGTCATGTTTTATGATAGGCCGAGCTTGATTGGGTGACCAAAAACCTATTTCGTATTTGTAATCACGAGTAATGGGCCAGTATTCTATTCTGACATCCTTTTACATTAAACTTTGACTAAGACTACTTTTTAAAATGCTACTGCTAAAAGTAGATTTGTGATACTATTTGTAACAATCCAGATATTAGCCTGAATTTAAATAAAATTAAGTCGCGTTATTGCAGTTGTTGTTTTTTAATTATGAATTCACCCATTTCAAATGAATTGATCACGAGATATTTTATTAACTGATTCAATGTTCATTCTAACAACTTCTGTTGCAAGTATAGATATAAAAATAAACAACTTTTACAAGATACAACGAATAAATTAGTGTAGAAATTGTAGACGAATACTTCAAGTGCAAGAAACAAACTTAATTTGAGTCGAAGTTTATTAAAATCTGTTCATATCATGCGGATATTTGAATGACTAATTCAATTCTTGTGAATGATGTTTATCACCGTTCACATAATATTTAACAATATTCTCAAAAAATTACTTGTTACTGTGTAAAATCTTAATCTGATGTCCTTTAGATATTCTTCCCTAAGAACTCCCTGAAAATACCATTTTAATCAATCATTGAATAGGATTGTCGTAATTAGGATATATTGAATGTATACGTCCAAAAGTACAATCTCAGATCTTGTCGTGAAATCCTGTCTTACGTTAATTACTTACGAGAATGTCAATGAAAAGTTTCCATGAAGGATTTCAGATTTCCATTAAGTAGTCAAGCCTTAAATTTTGATTAATTTTAATCTTAATGTATTATCCTTAAAATATTGATGATAGTGACATTGTCTTATATGGATTTATGTCATGCTTTATGATTTATACCCATTAAAATAATGTGAGAATAGACCATGATAAGTTTCGTATATCTTGACGTAAATATGCATGAATGATATGCCTGGCTACGTGCGTTTCCAACACTGAATCAACTAAAGAGTTTTACTCAGCATTCGAATCAAGTCTTGACTCTTAGATGAGAAGATGACCCTTTACAGTCCGATTATTATGAAATCGTGCGTATATATGAGTAAAACGGATATTGAGAAGTAAATTAATAATTTTACTTCCGTTCCGTTATTGAAAACTTTATGATTGTAATGTGAGGACGCTAGAATCTTTCAATTCCCTAATACAACTACTCGATATAGTTCTGCTTACATGTTCTTGATAATGTGTACGTACAAGTTACCAATGACCCAAATACGCAATGGTATAATTTTACAGCAGTTTACTCTGACCTTACCAAATAAAAAACGTTAGTATCATTTGTAGATGGACTAAAAAATAGTAAAAGTTGGCTAACACCATCAGTTATATATAAACCACTACTGAAACTGAAACTCAGACTACTTTTGAAAATATATGTTGATCCTTTGACCAAAGTCAAGGTAGCTGCTCCCTGTTACATTTTAAAGTTATTGCTACTTTAATTTATCACTGAATTATTGATACTCAAGTTACTTTTGTATAGCTGAAATTGTACCATTTAAATGGTGGATAGTTTCCTTTCAATATTGCTTGAACATTGAACAGGTGTGATTGTGAGTTAACTACAGCTGTCCATTCAATCAGATTTCTAGATATGATTCTATATTTGTCTCCCTGATACACCATTGTCAGCATCGTCAGGCAGAGACAGTATAACATCCCTACCTTGTGTAAGTGTGTGTAATATGTGCCTATACTCATTCAATTGTCTCCTTTTTCAATTTCATCCCAAGAAAAATGATTCCCTTTTTCTTCCCCTAAATAATTATAATGGTCAACAAAATCTGCATCCAAGGCTTTCAGTTCCTGAAATCTTGTATGTAATAATTGCTCGGCAAATGCGTACAACTCTAAATCTAAACTATTCACTCTACGGACCTCCTCTAACTCCTCAGGTGTGGACTTATCCAATGTAGTTTTTGAATATGTTTCTTCGTTTTGTGTGAATGGAGATTTGAATCGAACACCGAATGTTTCTTCGAAAACATATTGAGACATCTGCAATACGAGGAATTAAATCAAACTATTGTCGAATTAAATAATAAATTGCAATCATTATAAAATTACCCGTTGTCGTTCAGTTAGCCCAACAAATGCCATCGAGTCGAGATTATATTTTGCTGATGCAAGTATCACATTATTACGCTTTGTTTCCGGCATGTAAGACCTTTCAATGAATGTTTAGTACGTTTAATTTCAGGATAAAGTAGTAATCCGATTTAAGTCAGCTCACCGATTATAGCAACCAACTAAATAGAGATCAGCCAGCATCCTTGTTTGCCTATTGAATGCCATATTGTGCGGACATGATAAAAACTCGCCTAAACTCACTCCATTCCAGGTTCTTCCGGAATAACAGCTGCCGAGTTCCTAAATTGATATGAATTTTGAAATTAAATAATAGAGTTTAATATACATAACCGCTAAATTCTAACCTCAGCTGTTGCAAAACGTCCACCACATATATGTTTCGATGCTTTCCAAGTAGCACCTCGTTGAACATGACGGAATTCAGAGAAGAAACGATGAATAGGGTCTCGGACCATTGTTACATAAAAATATCTGTTAGATGATCAATAAATGTTACAATTGAAGATTCACAATGAGTTATTCCTTACAAATGAATCCCTTACTTTCTTTTTACTGTAGTTCCAACAGCTTTGTCAAGTTCAGAATTTACACAGGCAGTGAGTTCTGTCCAGTCAGCATGCAGCCCACATATCCAACCCGTGGAAAATCGACTGAACAGCCAAGGCTCCGATACTTTCGTTAGACTGGAAGAATCTATAAAGACCAGATAACTTTTAAAATACGTCGATGCATTACAAAATGACAATAAAAAGTTAAAATTGAGAAATTCTTACTTTTATTTGCAGTAGGACGAGGACACTTGCACCTTTTCTTTCGTTTCCAACAAATACATGGTTGTTCCATTTGGAGATCTTGAACGATATGCTTCTCAAAGGACGTACCCCCTGTTTTCTGCATGTGAAGGAGGACAAGGACGTCTGACAAGGAGACATTGAATCGAATGTCAAAATCTATAATGGATCTATAGGAAATGAGACCAGGAAATACTCTGTGAATGACAACTAAAGGAGATGGTGGAGTTGAGGTATGAGTTAAATAATCTTTGGTTGTTGTGACATGTTTAAAATTTCTGGACAAGAGGATGGGATGATCCAGGGTAGGAAGTTGATGCCATGGGACGAGGTAGAGGAGGAACAGAAGGGTTGTGGCTACACAGAGAAATAGGGCAGACGGAAGGCGCATTCCTCCACTCATCCCCCAAGAAGAACCACAAATCACGACGGCCACGGGACTTCAAATTCCAATTAATTTTTATTCTTTTCAGTAGTTGACCAAAAACATTTTCACCTCCTTTCCTGTCTTCCATGCCATTACATTGCCAACAACTCATCCCTTGGATTTCTACATTTCTTCTCTTCCCATGTCCACCCAACCCAAGTCAAAAGGCAAACTGATTTCCACTTAAGTCAGTTCAATCAAGATTATTAAATTATTGCACCTTGGATTTCAAACTACGAAACAGTCGGAATTCAGGAATGATTGAATGAATACAAATAGGAGGTGATTATTCTAAAAAATTATTTCTCTCCTCCAAATCACACGTGTTCAACTGATTTTCACTTCTGCGACATAAGCTCCAAATCCTTTCCAAGTATTCACAATCTCACCTAGACCCTTTCCTCCACCAACGCGTTGTGAAATGTGAGTAAATAAAACTCAATTTCAAGGTTGTGCTGCAAAATTATGATGGTTGGTTGATCAAATTTGATTGAATTTATTCTCACGACCATGATGAAAAGATTTGACGATTAAAAGTTCTTTGGATGCATTTGTCGGAAAGCATTTGATCCAATTTATCCATTCCTTTGGGCAGATTGCTATATACGAGTAAACTGGACCTTTTCATCTGTCAAAGTCAATTGCTTAAGGTTTGTCAAATTGTTCAACCAGTCCTAAATTTTGTCTATCCTTTCAAGAATTTTCTCTCTGAAGTGTTGCTAATAGAAAAGTACAGTTCACGGAGGAACGAATAAATTCTTGATTACGGCAGAAGAAATACTATGAGTGATTTGATGATTGGAATTTGACCTATAAGGCTAAAAACAGGCGAAAAGATTCTCATTATGATGTGGATCAAGTAGCTCAATTAATATCAATATCAAACAATTACTAATAGCTTCTCTTCTGCAGGTGAAGGGATACATGCAACTTCTATCAAATAACTGTGAATGTTTTGCTTAACCAATAAAATTTACATAAGGAACTCTCTCGAAAATGTTCAAGGTATCAAAAAAATCATTGTTGCGTTTTATTAAATTAAAATTGCGAATTTTCATACCGAACTTATCATTGAATTAAAGTAAGTAATTGATTACACAAACTGCAAGTAAAACTGAATAATATTAGATTCCTACCTAGCAATTAATTATTAAAATTCCTCTAAAAAATCATGAATCGCTGTTTACAATTAACTTAAAATGTAGAAAAACCGTAATTAACTTTGACCTGAAGTGAAATAAATCGAGACGTTCATTTTCTAGTCCTTTTACCTAATGGTTCAATGTTTGTTGACTCCAAAATACTCAACGATTCTTGGGAAGATGTGATGGCTTTTCTTCCACCTTTAGGAGCTGCTTGAACCCGCTTCTTGGTGACCTTTTTGGTCGGGGCCTTAGCAGTTTTCGGTGCTACAGCCGATTTTGGTTTTACCGGAGCCAAATTCTCATCTGTCTTTGACGCAACAGCAACTGCTTTAGAGCTTTGAGACGACTGAGGAACTTTTTTCATTTTTTCTTCTCCGAACTCTTCTTCCGCGTTAAAGTCCGCAAGAGGTTTGTTAACAGTTTGTTGGATGTTTCTCCCAGACGATCCAACGGGTTTCCCTCCAGGCTTAGAAATTCCTTTTAGTGGTTTATCAGCAGCTGTTGCATTGGTCTTTACTGTTGAAGAAGCTGTTGCCTTCGAACTTCCTGGATCGTCTTTATTTCCTGTGATTGGTGCATTTCTAATAGTTGCGGAAGTTTTAGACGACGTAGGAACGACCAAACTGCCGATCTCTTCAGCTTCTCCTTCAGATTCTGTGTAGGACTCTGAAAGAGGCTCTACAAAAATAGACTGATCGCCGTCATCTTCAGAAGCAGAAGCTGAAGCTCCTTCAGTGTTAAAAATTGCTTTTACCGGTTTATTAGCACTAGCAGTTGTTGTAGCGACCTTTGCTATCTTTGTTGCTGCTGCAGTAGTCTTCAGACTAGCTGGAGCTAATTTATTTTCTGGGTTTGATGCATTTTTAACTGTTCCGGAATTCTTGGACGACTTAGAGGCAGCCAAGTTACTTATTTCTTCAACTTCTGCTTCGAATTCTGAGTCGAAATCTGGAAGAGAGTCATCAGAGTCAGACTTTTCGCTGTCCACTTCAGAATCTGAATCTGGCTTTTCCACAGGCATAGAAACTGATTTGACCAATTTATCAGCCGTTGTTGCATTCGTCTTAACCATCTTTACCATTTCGGAAGCAGTAGTCTTCTGATTTGTTGGGATGAATTTATTTACTGTTTTTGACGCATTTTTACTAGTTCCGGGATTGCTAGATGACTTGGAGGCAACCTTTTTCGTTTGTTCCATTTCTACTTCTGATTCTGTGTCAGACCCCGAAAAAGATTGATCGCTGTCTTCTTCAGACGCAGGAGCTGCTTTCCCCCCGGGGTTCGAAACTGCTTTCACCGGTTTATCTGAAGTTGTTATATTCGTCTTAACTGCTTTAACCGCTGCAGCAGTAGTCTTCAGACTTGCTGGGGCAGATTTATTTACTGTGTTTGCTGCATTTTTACCAGTTCCGGTATTGCTAGATGACTTTGAGGGAACTTTTTCGGCTTCTCCAATTTCAATTTCTGATTCTGTTTCCGACCCCGAACGAGAATTTTCATAGGCAGACTCATCGCTGTCTTCTTCAGAAGCAGGAACGGGTTTCCTCCCGGGGTTAGAAACTGCTTTCACCGGTTTATCTGGAATTGTTTTATTGGTCTTAACAGCTCTTACCACTGCAGCAGTAGTCTTCGAACTTCCTGGGACTGATTTATTTTCTGTCTTTGATCCATTTTTAGCAGTTCCGGAATTGTTTGATGACTTGGAGACAACCTTTTCCGTTTGTTCCGTTTCTACTTCTGATTCTGTGTCAGACCCAGAATAAGATTGATCGCCATCTTCTTCAGAAACAGAAACTGGTTTCCCCCCAGGTTTAGAAATAGGTTTCAACGGTTTATCTGAAGTTGTTATATTCGTCTTAACTGCTTTAACCGCTGTAGCAGTAGTCTTCAAAATCCCATGGGCTGGTTTATTTGCTGTCTTTGATGAATTTTTAACAGTTTCGGAATTTTTAGAAGATTTAGGGGCAGCTAAGTTGTCAACTTTTTCAACTTCGTTTTCAGAATCCGTGTCGATCTCAGGAAGAGAATCTTCAGAGGCAGACTGCTCGCTGTGCTTTTCAGATGCTGAAGCAGACTTTGCTTTGGACTTAAAATTGACTTTCACAGGTTTCTTGACAATTTTCACAGTATTTTTACCTGTCTTTCCTGTCGTGGTAGGAATTGGTTTAACATTGGCATTAACTGTTGTAGAATCCTTGTCTAGCCTGGGTCGAGTTTTCCCTACCTTGGCTGGAGGGGTCACGACTTTGAGCACTGGATACTTTGCACGCCCACCAGGAGCAGGAACTGTCGTCTTTTTTGTCAGTGGAACGGAGCCGTCTTCATTGGCCCCTTCTTTACCTGTCGTGTTCTTCTTGACGATTGCTTTTGACTTCTTTACTGCTGACTTAAGCTTAAATGATCCCGAAAATCCTGTCCCTTTGACCTGGACTAGCTTTCCAGTTAAGACAGCTGTCTTGAGTCCGAGTTTCATATGATGCACTGCCGTATAATCTTTTTCTTCCAAGTACTTTCTCATAGCTACGACCGAAGAGCCATTTCTATCTCCTAGAACTGTGCACGCTTCTATCTGTGATTAAGAATTCCAATATTATCGCATTAACTAAAATACGATAGGATTGCTGCCAATACTGCAGTGTCAGAACTCACTATCATTTCTGCATACGACTTCTTTTTTCCTTTACTGCTTGTCCCGGCTTCCGTGGCTCCACCAGTTCCATGAACCATATTATCCTTAACCCTTGGCATTCTGAAAGATAAATAAGTAATCGTTATAATATATGCCATATTTCGTGTTCGCCATTAGCGTGACAATCATTCAGATAGAAATTATTTGATAAACTGGATAATATCTGGAATCAAACTCAGTTAATATAGTATAGTCCACTCAGGTTTGTATTGGCTGGCTTGCGAGGACCATAACTTAAAGTTCTTCTTAAAGTACGGTTTTGTATTACTAGGCATTGTTATTTCCATAATGAAATGTGATTGCTAATTACTCTTGTGTGTATAAGGTAAGGAAAGTCCAGTCCAGTCTGAGTCTGAGGACTAGAAATGTATACACATGAATGAGATGATGCTGATTTTCTTTACATAATACATATCTGTAGTTCTAGGTCATAAGGTTGCAGTCGTTGACCGCTGACTACCTCTCAATTTATTCTAATTGTTGATTATGCAACGAATGAACTCTGAAGCAAGTTTGAAGAAGAAGCAACGATGAAGTTTAATAATGCTATTTGTCCTTAAGCTTAAATCTTCAAATTATCGTAGTGGACATTCAAATTATAGAAAGAAAAAAAAAGACTCGATAATGAAGCCAGATTGTGGGATGTAGAGGTCATGTGCGACTGAGGTATTCTTTCTTACACAATCATATGAAAAATCTATTTAAAAACCGAGGTCGGAACAAAGGATACTAACAAGATCATCGTCCAATTGTCCTTGACTTTGACATTTATCAAAGTCATTCTATGCTTCCTGCAGCTTATGATCTCGCTGTCTGAAATTATTGTATGATTAACCAATATGATTTGAATGTCAGAATCGGTCTGTATTTAACCCAGCACTGCTGTTTTACTATGTCTTGATAGCCTGTACCATGCAACTACAGATGCAGCAAACTTTTTATCACGTTACCCCTTCTATGTCAAGATAATTTAACATGTTATGTGAGTATTGAATACGTCCTGACCTGATGTACTTTAGTTTACTTTCAGTGTTATTTGAGCAAGATAGTATCCATCGACCACAAAAAAACAAAGGAATAACCTTACCTTAAGTTTTCTTACTGCCAAACGAGTGAATTTCTGTGGTCAGGAAATTGTTGATATTATTTCAGTTGCAAATAATATTCTGACCTTATTGATGTATTCTACTGTTGATGATATCGGAAAAGAAATACTTGTGGGTTTATTCCAAAGATAACAATAGGCAGGTCAATATTAATAACCACAGTTCACAAGTACAAAATGAGATGTGAGACGACAAAGTCAACGTCTTGTCTGTTGGATGGTCAGAATGGAAATGAATTTTGACGAGCCGAGTCTTGTTAAAAGAAAAATATTAAAGCTCGAGGAAAGGCCGATTTGGGTATTTGTCCTGTGTGGAGAATAAGAAATAAGACAGGGAGGCTTTTGGTTTTGTCATTCTCATTAGATGATGAGATAGCCAATCCAATGACATGGCTGGACAATGAAGTCCAGTCAAGGACATCCTTGTTTGCATTTTACATAGATTAAAAGTATTCCTTCTTACTTCGAAGTGAGCAACATTTTTTACAAATCTCTCCATATCTGTTTCATCTCAAAATCTCATTGAAATTTACATTCGTCTACAATTTATAGATGCCGACTAATTTCTGGTCGAAAATTTAGGTGAACTTAATTGCACATTGCATTTCTCAGGTCTACCGTTCTGGCTGTTGTGACTAAATAAATCCTCTGCTTTTAAGTATTTTTAGTAGTTAATTAACATACGTATTATTAGTGTATCCAGTATTTCAGGAATTAATGAGTCGAAGAATTAGAAAAGATGAATTAGGAATTCTTTTGTCATTTTGATATTGAGCATGGGCATGGGCTTGCAAGAATATTTACACTTTACACTGGACACGGAGTCTAGAAAAATTAAGTTATATAGTTATAAATTCCATTTCAATTCAAATTGAGTTTCCCTTGTCAGTTTTTGTTTATGAGGAAAATAAATAAAATGGGTAGAAATATGAGGGTTCATTTTGTGGGGCACATGTAGATGCAGCCCAATTCCCAAATCCCAAGGACAATCAAATCAAAGTCCAAACCGGTCCATATTTAAAGTCACGTTGATTTTAGTGTCAAGGAGCGAAGTTCACCGTTCTTTCCTCCTTCCTTACTAATCTCACGTCAGGACGTAAATTATAATAAGTTCAAGTCCAAATAACCAGTCAGATTATTATCGAACAGTCACAGTCAGTCTCCTATTTTCCTCAATCAAGTAACAATCCAAACCAAAAATGAGTGCCTTTCGCCCTTTACTCGGTAAATATTGTCATAAACATACATAACATTAAGGCCAATTCATAATTGAAGTTGTTAATTGAATATATAAGTACACGGTAAAAGACTATTTAGTTTACAGGCAGGAGGTCTGAATTTATACTTTTTTGCACTTTGCAATTAATTAGCGTTCTAAGGAGGGATTTTAATGGGACATTTATATTGCCAAGTCAGATCATAGTTAACTTAATTATTGTTTCGTTAGGCAGAGCTGGATCAATTTCTTCGAAACTTTATGGCCAACAGCACATGGGATTTCCAAGATATGTTTCGATCCTTGCCTCACTTCCAGAGAGCCATGAAATGTTACGAAAAACTTGTCGAGATTTTGCTGAAGGCGAGCTTAAACCAAATGCTGCCAAATTTGACAAGGAGCATTTATATCCGAAGGATCAAGTGAGAGAACCTTAAATTATCCACCTGTTTGCATCGGACAACTAATTGTAGAATTGTGTACCTGTACTTTTAGATTCTGAAAATGGGAGAGTTGGGTCTGATGTCAATTTATGTCCCAGAAGAGTACGGAGGCACTGGTCTCGATTATTTGGCCTATGCTGTCGCAATGGAAGAAATTTCAAGGTTCACACACAAAATCAGCTTGACGGATGAGCTTGTAATTTCATTTTCCCTAATATCCTGAATATATTCCCAATATTAGGGGCTGTGCATCAGCAGGAGTAGTCATGAGTGCTCACAACTCTTTATACTTGGGTCCAATCAAAAATTTTGGAAATGATGACCTGAAGAAAAAGTTTATTGGTAGTTTCACGGACGGCAAGAAAATTGGCTGCTTCGGTCTCAGTGAACCCGGTAAGAATCATCTTCATAATTTTAATGAGAAGTCAGGCTAATTTCTTATTTAATTACGAAAGGAAATGGAAGTGATGCTGGTGCTGCTTCTACCGTCGCTAAGTTATCTGGCTCGTCTTATGTTGTCAATGGAACAAAAGCTTGGATCACGAATGCTTACGAGGCTGCAGGAGCAGTTCTGTTTGCAACAACTGACAAATCGTTGAAACATAAGGGGATTACAGCTTTTGTCTTTGATAAGCCTATAAAGGGTAATTTGCAGAATCAGAAATATTGTATTTGATACTAGCCCTAAATGGGCCTTATTAGTAAAAATAAGGGTAATTGGGTAAATATTCATATTTCAGGTTTGTCTTTGGGCAAAAAGGAAGATAAACTGGGAATACGAGGTTCATCAACTTGCAATCTCATTTTTGAGGACTGTGAAATTCCCAAAGAAAATGTTTTGGGTAGTGTAGGAATGGGATTCAAGATCGCTATGAAAACTCTTGGTAAGGTCATCAGATAGTGGGCATAAAAATATTTTTTCTATCACAATGATTAATCATTATTTCGTGTAGATGAAGGGCGAATTGGCATAGCTGGCCAAGCCCTTGGGATTGCTCAAGCCTCCCTTGACTGTGCAGTGGATTATGCTGCTAAACGTAATGCCTTTGGATCGTCTATTCTTAAACTTCAATCTATCCAGAATAAAATTGCGGATATGGCTATGAGAATTGAATCTTCACGGCTCCTAACGTAAATTATATAATAAATTGATTCATTGAATGGGGTTACTAACTTGATCCTATTTTTTCTTAGATGGAAAGCTGCTGTTTTAAGGGATCAGAATAAACCATTCACAAAGGTAATCTTGGCTTGATGAGTATTAATTTGAATTTAACTGTAATATCATACTTAATGAAATTGTGTATGCAGGAAGCTGCGATGGCAAAATTAGCTGCTTCAGAAACGGCGACATTCGCTTCCCATCAAGCTATTCAAATTCTGGGTGGAATGGGATACGTTTCGGAGATGCCAGCTGAACGTAATTAAAAATATTCCCTACCAGTGGCTTCTATCAGCCATTGCTAAATTATAAATGTTTTAACATTGAATTTACATGGTTTTTATTCCTCAGGACATTACCGAGATGCTCGAATCACAGAAATTTACGAAGGAACATCGGAAATCCAGCGATTGGTCATCGCCAACAATGTAATTAAGGAGTATGGATTTTAATGGTGCACAAATAATATAAACTCAAACTCCACGACCTAACAAATCAACATTTGAAAGCTCTTGTAAATAGCAGAGGAATGACTGAATTGAAAATGTGTCATGCATGATTTCTGTCGTTAGCCGTTCAAACTTAACAGTATTGGCTATCATACCTAAATTCAATAAACTAAATAAATTAATCATATTTTTTGCAACCTCTGCTCTTAAATCATTTTTGAGATGTCAACTATTTATAAAATGAATCTTGCAAAATTATACTTAGTTCTAGATGGAATCTCCGTCCAAAATAATATTAAGAAATGCCAAAACTGGAGTCAAGTCAAGCTTGTTAAAAATAATCTAAACTGAAGATTAATTATTCTCAAAAATATATTTTGACTAGAGAAAATATGAATCCCGCTGTTCTAACGCATGACAGGTAGAGAAAGCTAACCATCATTTATTTCACTGTTATAGAACCAAAAAGAATAAATAGAACTGAAACTTGTATTTGATTTTATCAATTTTTCCAATGGTTTTTAGCCGGTGCGTATGGATTAAATTATATCAGACTAAATGGCTTTTTCGTTCATTAAAATGAAAGTTTGAACGTCAGGATCAAACCTAAACTGAATAAGAGCCCAAGGCAAGTCCTTCATTTAAACTCAGACGATTGAACTGTGATTTTATATTCTGCTCTAACGCAGTAGTACTAGAACATTTATTCTGTTCGTAATTCTGAACGTTGGAATAATGAGACAAAACTAAATTATTCTTAGGCTTGGAACATTACCTTGGTAAAGTCATTTTCATGTTACACATAGAGATAAATCTACTATAGTCTAAACTCTAAATAATTATTTAATTAATTAATTCTCAATCACCAAGATTGATTTGGTTGGATTTGTTGTGAATAGCACGGGGAATATTATTAGGTTACATTATACAGAGTGAGAGAAGAAACAATACAAGGAGCATATTTCGCCACATGTTAATACTCTTTTTCTATCAACAATTATGATGATTCATTTTGTCATCTATTATTTTTTTAGCTAGTACAATTGCATTTGGAATTCATTCCGACTCCGCTTTCATCCCTCGGACTTCTCCAGTCTTCCGAGCCTGGAAAGGATTTAAATAAATTAATTCCATTTCTCAAGGAATTTGCAGGAGTAGTATTAATTCAATGCAACCAAAAATAGCGTCGGACTTACCTTGTCCAATTCTTCGCGAACACGGTCCTCCAGGGCCCTGATATCATCCATGGTCATGGCGTGCCACCGATCAATCCAGCAGAAAACTTGTCTGTATAAAAACAAAGCAGTATTAAATAGAATGCTCACTTGTTTAGTAGTAGTATTACGCAAACATTAGTTAGAGGATATGACCGTCGTACTATGGATGAGTGTTAAATTGCAAATACCTATGAAAATTGGTGAATAGACGCCGTTCTGCTCGCTGAATGAAACTTTCAACTCGGTTCTGAAGACCGAACCATTTGAACTCGACTGTGACCAGCTTGTAACAAGTCATAACCGGACTACACTACATGTCACACATAAAAACACCGAGTTAGTACTTGTCAGGCACGCAACACTGAGAAGGGGTCAAGCCCAAGCAATGCCACTAATAAGGGTAAATATTTATCATTTAATCTTACTTCATTTGTCCATTTTCCGACAAGAGGACCACGTCCTGTTTTGGATGACTTGAACTTCGTTGGATCTTCCGTGGGCTTGTAGTCGTTTTGAGTAACTGGATCATTCGCAATGTCGACCATAATAACTTCGCGTTGTTTCAATTTTTCTGGCGATAACTGATGAACATTTTGCTGATCACCTTTGTCCGGCAAATGTAGTGACTCGATAACAATGAAGAAATTATCCTTCATATAACCAGGATTCTAAAACAAAAAAAGTAATTTTGGTAAAACTAAAACACAAGAAAGTAAATGGTCGTGATAACTTATTCTAAACAATGCTTACTGAAATGACTGTTCGACAGTAAGGATAAGCGTTCCATGCCTCTTCATGGATTTCCATTGACCCTTTCGGAGCTAACATGCGAATAAATGCTGGAACTTTGCTGAAACATTATTCATGATTTCATTAAATAGTGTTAAAACAACAAATTTTAGTCATTTGTCAAAAATTACCTTGCTAAATGATACTTTTTGTAAGTATATTGTCCTTTGCGATATTGCCCACCCAGCAGTGGGTAATTATCAAAGGGCTCATTTTTGACTACTTCGATCCCTTCACCACCACCAGTCTCGTTCATACTGGCCTCGGCTACAGAAAATAGTTGGCCGATTTGGTACTGTATTGGAAATAAAATTCATTTAGATAAATTGTCCATTCTATTTTCTCCTTTTAAATCTCAGGATTCAGGACTCAGAAAGAAACATTTGTGATTACAAAATATTTATAAACTTGTTTTACCTCTTCGACGGTGACGGGCATCACAACTCGACTGTAAAATAAGGAAATCACAGATAAAAATTATATTTTAAAATGTTCACTCCAATATCATCTACTTCTACATCCTTGAGTCAAATTGCGGTAAAAATCTAGTTAGTCAAGGAAAGGTGAATGCACAGAATATCCTATCATCCTATCCTGTGTTAGCACAGAGAGAAAGGTGCAAGTTACGTTAGGTTCGCTCAAGGAAATTTGCGAGTATATGACTTGTACTTAGCAACATCATAAATCCTCATCCTAGTGCATTGCAGATGAGTTTCAGTTTTTTACTACTTGACTTAGTATTTTTATTGTAAGGCTTATTAAGCATGCCGGGTGATAATGAAATGACTTACAATTCTTTGATGAGCATTTTGAGAGGAGGGGCGGACGACGGTTGTCGTTAGATAAGCTGCACTGACTAATTCGTTTAGTAAAGAGAAGAATTGAATGAGAAGTGATCAGGTGTGCTCAGCTTCCTTGGTCACTGCCAGCAGGTGACTCAGCGTAGCACGGCACGACCGGATCCTCCAGTCCTCTCAAGGTTGTTGGCGTGACCGACCAAAGGAGACTTTTGATTTTGATTTTGAAGTGCCCCTTAGGTCAATCGTCGTCCGTCCTGCGTTGAAAAGGACCGGGTAGGTTACTCAGCAGCTCTATCAACTACACTTCACTCTCCACGTCGAATTGATATGAAAGAATGGATTAATGAGAACAAAATCCAAGTTAATAATTTACGAGACCTGACCGACGTGTGTGGTGTTAACTGAGCCCACATTCAACTGAGAATGACTCGAGCTGACTGATTTGGAATGGAACTCGAGTCAAAAGACTTTTCCCAAAATCCAACCGCCAAGTTTTGAAACTCTCTCTCAGTTGAGGCAACTGAGTCAGTTGCCTTGCCTTCTTTCCAGCTCCTGCCTTTCTTTCATTGACTCGATCAAATGAGAGGAAATAGGAAAAGAGTTTAAGCCATAGCCATGAATGTCTTCTCCAGGACTCCAGGATTCTCTAGTTCTACTCTAGACTCTAGACTTCCTGTCCTCCTTTCCACATGCCATGTGTAGGGCTAGGACTAGACTCATGCATGCGTACATGGAGCCAAGGACAAACATTTCTAGGTCACTCGGACGGGAGCCGCCGTTTATAACATCCACCACCACATTCTCCTATATAAACTTTCGGGATTTATGGACAAAACCACCCACCCATCAACCCAGCCCAAGCAAGCAACTAGCTCCTAAAACCCTTTTCTCAAGGTGAAAGTCAGTCACTTTGGATTTTAGAAAGCACGGGGGAATCACCATCACCCACAACAGAAGAAAGCCCGTCCGTGGATCCACTTCTCTAAACCAAGTTTTTTTTATACTTGCAATTATCTACTTGTCTACTTCCAGCTACATGCTCAATGCTGAAAGCTCAAAGATTGAGAACCACAAAATTCTATATGCCCATTTTGGGCTGGAGAACCCCTACGATGTACAAGACCATTTTAGTTGTCTCCAACTTTCTAAGCTCCATTTGCTTTCTCGCTCCACAGTTTTTGTCTTAAGAGCATTCATTACACAATTTCTACAATAGCCGAAAGAAAAACGAGAAAAGAGTGTGACGTGACTCGACGCGTGTTTCATGCATGATGAATAAAATGATTGAGCAACATGTTTTTTCCGTATATTGCACATATTTATCCGCTGTAAGTAAATCACGCAACAGTGTGCTTTGTTCAATAATAAATTGTCTCAAATATTAATATAAACTTCTAATTTGAACTCAGCATTTAAAGTTCTAAATCACCGGCTTTGGTTTATTAAAGCACTAGTAGAGTTTGAAATATATTAACGAAAGCGAAACATCGAATTCTAATTTAGGCCAGCCAGGCATATATTTGTTCTTGCTGTAAATATTCATATTTTCAATTCCACCTTTATAACTTTCTATACAGTTACAGTTTAGATTTATTTTATACAGAGGATAGAATATGAGTCAGTCAATCTGGGCGGAATGACATGAGTGTTTGGTAAAATGGATTTCTAATTTGGCATATGAAGAATTCCCGATGCTTTAAGTCCCAAGGACCACACTGCACTGCACCGCACCGGTGAAATGGAATGGTCTCTAGCCCTCACATTGTCTCGCTTCTTTATCCCTGGTTTAGATCCATAATGCAATTACCGACAACTCAAATCAACTTAGTCTTTCGCAACACGAAGCCAACACCTACACTCTCACGATAATGGCATGTGCTGCCCAGTGACTATAATGAAGTTCTCTCTTGTCGTCATAATCCATTTTAATTAGAATCTAAAAGCATACTAGATGCCCATCTTTGTCGGTACACACACACGTTTTACATGTGTAGTCGTGGCATAGTCAAGTGTTTCTGTCTCTTCTGTGGATAGTCTCACATTCCCTATGTTGTATCGTGACTTTCCATCAGGGTTGAGTGTTCAATAAATACTGCAGCCTCGAGTAGTGTCTAATAGAATAGCTGTGAGCTCCAATCTTCCTGTTCAAAATCCAATTTGTTTATTAACATTCGCATTCACTTCTTGAATTAAATCTGACTTGACTTGAGCTTTGAGCATGAAAATGAATTCCTGAATGCATCAGATGAGATCTACAGATTCACTTGCCTTGTTGTTTGTGCACGTGTATAAGGACTAATACAAAAATATTACATGTGTAGTCAATACATTAGTACATGACTGTGTGAATCATGGGAATACACGGCACGCGTAAATTGTGAACCATTTGTATAGCTACCCTAAGATTGATTAGTCAACTCTACGAAATAGAGCAATTCGCCCATCCATACTCACTTATTGTTCCTTTTCTTTTATAAAATTCGAAAGGGGCATGCGACATACATGAGACAGCATTTCAGTAAGATTTTGCCAGGCAATTCTGTCGAGTGGGATCTCGACGGTAATTGAAATTTGATATGAAATTGAAATTTTCATTGCATGCTCTCGCCTCCAATTACCCCGAGTGACGCACTGTCAGATGTTTTCAATTTCATACGTGTCAGTATAGGAACTACAGGAATCTGAGATTTATGCATCAAAGTCAAACTTCCAGAAAATAATCATTATGCTGCGGGATTTGGACATATATCTCGCTTCAGTTGGCACTGGCAGGATGCAATCTGTAGTTCTGTTTCACAACATTTTAAAAACGACCATGATATTTCTTTATGCTAAAGATGCAATCAAATGAAGGATTGAATGCCATAAGTAATGGACAACAATTTATGGATAATTTGTGAATTTATTTCGAACTAACAGTTTAACCCAATATGAGCATGCAATAACTATAAAGTAATCCGAATGACTTGAATAATGCTAATCTAATAAATGATGGAAAACAATCTTTTTCGCATACAATATGCAGTCCTCTTCATAAAAATGAAGGGTAATGTCTAGTGAATTAACTACGCAGGATACTTTCGTACGCCAGAAACACCCCAGCACATACGTCCACGGTGACGGATTTGAGACTCAGCTGTGAAATGAAGAAGCAAATATTACACATATTAAAAAGTCCATGTAATGAACGAATCTAGTTGCAAATACGTACAGTATAGTTGTTGCTTCCAGGTGGAATTTTAACTTCAGCAAGAACCCAAACGTTATTGGAAAGCTTCAAAGATTGATACAACATATCTTGTCCTTCAACATTTCTCTTCGCAATAGTGAAGACATTGCTTTGCTGCATTTTGTGAACTACAGTGTCTGGAATTCCAAGTCCAAATTATGTTAAATTAGATCCTAGTGCATGAATCATGGAAATTTACAAGGAAATGAACGGAAATACCAGAATTGAATGGAATGTTGTTGAGATTGTATTGAACTTCATTCTGAGTTGGAATGTCTTTCCAAGTTGTCAGAAAGATTCGCTTGTCCATTTGTCCATCCTCTTGGAAATATACGTTCATGGGCACCAAGCAGGCGAAGTATAGAACATCCACGTTGTTTTTTATAGCAACCTCAAAAGACATTAACCTATAGTTTGCTAACGAACATTTCAAATATGAAAGTCGGGAATTACAAATTACCTGTAAATTATTCAAAGGATCCATCTTTTGAACAGGCCCCGTTGTGTTGACAAGTAGAGAGACATCACAAGATTGATTTGGTGTCAATGGAGAAGGAACCTGAAGCGGTTGGGCTGGAATTACTCCAAAACTATTCTTGTTAAATTGAATTGCGAAACCGCTCATGGGTTGCATGGCTTTGTTGGATAATGTCATTTCCATATATATTTGACCATTTCTGAGAAAAACAAAATATCAACCAACTCAAATTGGTGTGTCAAATCATGCATGCAATATATCAGCTCAATATAAACCTTCTTGCAAAAGTTCCAGATATTTCCAGTCCCTTTCCTTTAACAGCGGGCAACCAAAGTGTTTTAGGTGCAATGTAGGCAACCGATGCTGGTCCTAGTCCAAAAATGTCTCCAAGCAACCCACCACCCATTGGAGCAGTCTGGGCAGGGGCTGAGTAGGATCCGGAATTTCCAATATCGAACTATTAAATCAGTAATCGTCATTTTGTCAGTCGGCTTATATTTTTACGTGAATTACTGAGTTTAATTTTACCAATGCATCCAACCCACTGCTGCCACCACCACCGCCACTAAGGAGGTCCAGGCCACCGTAAGGTGCTGTTTGAACCACAGGTTGTGTAATTTGTGGTGGATTAATATCCATGCTCAACAGATCACCAATCAACAAAGAATCTTGGGATGGTATAACGGCTGCAGGAGCTGGCTCTCCCTGACCGCTTTCACCCCTAAAAAAATTAAAATTAAGATAATAAAATTAGGTTAATTTTTGTTTTTATCTCGAAGCGGTAAAAGTGCAAGGTGCACACTAAGCATGACTTTTACTTTGGAGGAAGAATCTTCCTTAATCCTGCTCTCCCTTCTACGAAAGCACTGGGAGGCTTATGGTAAACAGATGCCAAACTTGCAATATGACAAATTAATTCATCCAGGAGTGTCGGTTCCAATAAATCAGTTTCCTCAGAAATCAATGGTTTCTCAGCGAGGACAACTTCTTTTGCAGCTGCAGGATCCGTGGAGAGCAAACGCCAATAAATGTACCCACGATCTCGTAGGTCAGGATTATCCGAATCCTAAACAGTCAATCAACAATTTAAGTTCCAGCAAGTTATTTTATAAACATAATCATTTCTCCTGTAGCATACCTGAGTTGCTAACGAAAGAACTTGCTGAACAAGTTCTTGAGTATCAGCTGGTCTTTTTAGAAATAGTTTTACAATGGCAGTTAGCAACTGAAGCTGAACCTGACTGTTTTCGTCAGCAAATCCTTCCAAGAAGCTCTCAAGGAGTTCATCCGCATTGTCAATTCGCTCAGCATATTCTCCAATTATCCAAATCATTGAAGCTCTAAATAATTAAAAATCAATTTTGATATTTTTCAACCTTGGAGAAACGGACGCCGAATGAAGGCAATACTCTGTAGAAACTAACCTCGCTTCAGGCTCATCTAGTGTATCCAAGTTCTCACAAAGCGTAGAAATTATGCTTTCGTATTTATTTGGATATTTTCTGAAGATATCTTTGATGACAACGATAGCCTCTTGAACAACATAGTTCACCTAAAAAATTATAGCCAATATTAAGAGGATTCATAATTTTTGCATGATATTAATTGTACCTTCGTTTGAATTAAATCCAAAAGTGTTGCGACACATCTCTCAGCAGATTGTTCCACTTTGATCGCACATCTTCCAATCGCCCTAACGGCTTTTCGAACAAAATCAACATCAACTTCAGTAGCATATTCCTTCAGCTCAGATAAAACCTGAGCAATATTAGCTTGGGAAGCCAATCTTATCATGATATCCAACTTTTCCAGCTTCACATAGATTGGATCATTATATTTAACAAAGAAAACTTTCATTTCATGCTTGAGGATGTCGGGTCTCTTCTGGACAATCAAGTTGATGTTTCTCAAAGCCACATATTGAACTTCTGGTTCCGATGACAAAAGTGTTACGAGTGGTGGAGCCAATTTCCTGGTGAGAACGCTCACAAATTCACTGTCGCTAATCATTTCCATGTATTTCATCAACACTTTTACAGCTGAAAGAACAACGGCTGCATTGGCATGAGCTAGCCTCGGTGTGATACGCTCACAGATGCTGTTGGCATAAAAAAACAAATATTAGCGTTCAAAATAGTAAGAATAAAGCAATAGGTAACTCACCTCTGAGCCTCTCGCTCTTCCTTCGGATTGTAATTAGATAATGAGTCTAAGATAAAAACTTGTCCCCATTCGGTGCACTCGTTCAATGCAGTTAATAATTTATTTATAGTCGGTGCATTCATTTCCACAAGGGGTACTCCAGTCGGGCTGGATTCATTTATTTCAGAAAGAGCTGCAACAGCATTTGCAACAACCTGAAATAACAAGCCACCCAAGATTGTAATAAACACAAATAACAAATTCAATTTGGCAATGAAAAAATCATTTGATTTACCATCGGATTAGAATCACTGAGCAATTCCTTGAGTTGATCCAGGAACCCTTGGTCCTCAACCAACTGAGAATTTATGTCGTACAACTTGGCGACACAAACAGCGGCAGTCTTCCTAACATACGGATCTTCATCCTTTAAACATTTTCTCAATGGTTCGCAAAGATATTCGGTAATTTTATCAACCCTAATACATCCCATTGTTCGAACAGCTAAGGCCCTGATGAGAGGATTTGGATCTTCACAATCCTAAGAAGCAACATGACATTTTCAAACCTCATGCATGAACATATAAAATTAAGACAAATACTCGGCTCGTACCTTTACAAATGTATTTACTGCCATGATTGCCATGTCAGGTTGACTCTTAGCATAATTCATCAGGTAAAGATATACGAGTTTCTTCAGTTCCAAGTTGTCCGTTTGCATGCAGTTGACAACGTCCGGAAATAGTGCAGATACATCCTTGCCTACGGTCATAGAGGCAATTACCTGCAATAATGGATATAAACCTAAGATTTCCAACCAAATTCGACTCAAACTATTTCAAATCAATGCTTAATATTCTTACATTGCCTAAGCATCTACCAACAGTTTGAATAATTTAATACGTTCTTCAGTAAAACTAAAACTAGGATTGATGGATATATTACCTTTTTAACGGCCTCACGCTTCTTCTCCTTCTTATCGCTGTTGAGTTCAGATTTGAGCTCAAAAATCTCCCCTTTCTTCGTCGTAGTGAAGTACTTGGCGTCAGTCATGATGACCTGAAGAGTTTTCAAATAACGTCTATTATAATTCTGTCGTCTCTATTCTATGATAAGATCGGATAAAGGCCTTCAATGATCATTTCATTTTAATCATTATCATCAGCCATTTACGCTTGCACTTCCTAGCTCAATGCTGACATTTATAATACAATCAAGATTGAAAAATAAATATATAATCTTGGTCGGTTCAGCTCGCTTGGAATAATTAAGGGAGAGCTAAATTAAGGCTTTGTGTTTATTTCAAAATTTTTAAAAATCACGTAGTTTCAAATACTTTTCTTTGACAATATGATGTCAGATAAAATGGGCAATGGGTGGATGGGTCAACCCGGAATGTACTTGACGCTTAAGTCAGTTCGATACTCGTGTGAGTATCACTTATAACTTGAAATATATTAATACTTACTGCTATAAACGAGCGGATGGCTCTTCTAAGTGAGCGTTAATTGAGGAGGACTTAATTAGTGACCCAAACCGGTGACCCTTGAAGAACAAGAGGGAGGATGACAGGAATCACAAGTTGGAAGGAGGTGGGAGTGTCCAATGAATCCACAGGATATTGAATTTGCGCACAAAACCCACACCCGCCAAATTCATTCTTCAAATCCAATTCACTTTGCTAGTCTTTAACAACTTGCAATTTCTTCCCATGTGCTTCACTTCCCAATTTTATTTTATTTCATATCGAGATTGTAAAAAATAAGAACAAGTATTCTCAGAATATGAACACAAATTCAGGCACAGAGTCAGACTCGAGCGACGATGAAGAAACGCAGAAACTTCGCTCCGCACTAGACCCAACCTTCTCAGTTGATCCCCACCGAGAAAACCCTGGTAATTTATTGGTTTAATTTCTTATGATTCATTCATGCATTGACAATAGATACGGATCATGCTTGTAATAAATTTTATACTTTATATTTTTAGGAGTAAATGATGTCAGTACCCAAAGCACAAATGGGTATGGGCGATTATTTTCCTCATCCGACAAGGAGACTGTGTGGGATTCGGGACATCGATCTCAGACATTTCAAATAACTGTAGAAACAAAAAAATTCATTGCCAAACGCTTGTCAGAGGCCCTTGATAAGTAAGTAAGTTGTCTATATGAATTTTATAAAGAAATTGATTCTTATTAAAATATTTAGACAAATTAAAGAAGTTCCCAAAAAGCACGATCTACAAACAACACCCAGATGCCCGGATGAGGATTGTGGCGGAATATACTTGTTTACAAAATCTTCACATCCAATTTGTGGAAAGGATCTCAATGGTGGAGCGGAGATTTTACCTCCTAAGAGAAAGCGTCCAGAAGTTAAAAGGCGGAAACTAGAACAAGTCGGTTCAGACGATGAAAGTGAAGCAGAAAAGTTAAAGTCCGTCGCTGTATCCTTCGATTGGGTTTTAAATAAAGATAAGTAGACAGTAGAGATAAATTGTAATTTTACGCATAGTTTAAGGCTTTCGACGTTGAAGTTATTTTTATTGTCCACCTAAAACTTTCATCCCTTGGTTTACACGGTTATTACATTACCCCACTCCGATAATAATCGAGATGAAATGAAACCACCTTATATGTGTGTAAAGTTCGACCGATTAGAAAATATGGTTTCTCCAAGTAGGTTTGGCTTTAGGGTGAAATTGTCTTCATTTATCAGAAACTACATTCCATATTTTCCATTCTTTGCTTCGCGAAATTTTAATATTTGACAACGGATGTTGCAAAACAAATCAAAGCTAATATATGGTGCACGGAATTCTAATAGTATAAAAAAGCTTGTTCTACATGCTCGTATCTCCTCATCGACTTTCAATTTCAATTAAAGATTTAAAATTGAAACTGTAAAAATTTAATTTTTTTAACTGAAACTATATTTTTCGATATTGAAGAAATCTCCAAGCATGATGTGAATGTGAAACCAATGACCAATGTCATATTACATACAATTGAATGGTTAGTTGAACAAGATTCTGCTAATTGGAATAAAGTTGTTGATCGTTGAAATGTTGTTCGTTGTTGTTTAGAGTTAGCTGCAGATGAGAGGGAAAGTGCATTTAGGGTTGTGGGTCTAGGTGGAGCCATAATGGATTGAACAGAACACTCCTTCATTTATGATAGTAGTAACTCCGGAAAAGTGCATGAGACGAGGCCAAAACATTCGTTCTTTATAGGTTGTTCTTCATGTTATGTTGTGGGGATATGCAAGGTCTCTGTAGAAAGGATACCAAGAAACCGGGTCGTGTACTAATCTTTGAAAAATTACAAAAAAGTACTAGTTTTTCCCAAAATTACAATTCCTAACGTTTAATGTGGTTGTGAAACCTCATAAACGGCAAGATAAAATGCGGTGATGCGGAGCAATTACCTCTAAAGTGGCCTGACCTCCCAATAGTAAATCAAACATTGTTTACAATAATTTAACCGTTTTAAGCTATCATCACATGAATTTTACAGTCTGCAAGTTTTAAGGACCATTCAGTTGAGGTGTAGTGTCAAAGGAAAACCTAATAATGCGTGTAGATGTAGATATGAAATTGGACGTTCAGAGTTGAACCTATTCTGAAAATTATGGGCGTAAATAATTAGTATCCTGTGATTTTGTCCTTGGTTTACATGTGAAAGTACATGGTGGACACATATCGACGTAGCCCATTTAATTATCATATTCAACGCATCAGTGATATTTCTATTTTGGGGATAATAATTATTATGGGTCCCTTACATAACCACTCACGAGTCACGACTTTACGTAGACGAGTAGATAAACTTTAAGGAGGTCACTGCTCGACCAAATTACTACTACGCACTTGATAAAATTCTTACAAGCCACTTGGTTATGTATATGATATATATAATTTTAATAATTTTTTGTATTCAGGAGGCAATGATGAGAGTACGATTATTTGACGGAGCTTGTCAATTGAAAATTTAGCACCGCTACATTGATTCCAGATAGAATGGATCATAGGAAAAATTCGCAAAGGTACTTGAGACAAGTTAATTTCAAATTCATCCCCTAAGGTTTCATTGTATAATATAATCTTTAATCACTCCAATTTTTAGAAGACAAAAGCGACAGTCAAAGGCCTTGGAGGAAAATCTTTGGGACTGCAGTGTTTGTACATTTAGGAATACTGCAGAAGCTTTTAAATGTTCCATGTGCGATGTCCGGAAGGGTACATCCACTAGGTATATCACTCATAATTTAATCACCTGAGCCAAGTTCAAGTTTACTAATTTTTATTCTTACCTTGTTTTCCGAACTCGTTTTAGGAAACCCAGGCTTAATCCACAATTAGTAGCGCAGCAAGTAGCTCAGCAATTTAGCACAACAACGAATCCCAAACCACGAATTGAGGGTAGCAAAGAACGAAAACACCATCAAAGTAGTCCGTCAGATATCCCTGAAGAAAAATATCCCAAAAAGAAAGTTCGGAATATGTAAGTTTTGTTTTGTTTGATTTTACATCTGAGTTGTAATCGTGTTAAGTTACTTGAATTTTTCATTGCAGCCGCCCAAGACTGAAAAATGTTGACAGGAGTCAAGTTCATCGGCAGCCGGTGACAGTGAATAATGTAACTGTTGTCATCACAGAGTTTTTACCTAAATCAGTTGCTAATTCATCACAGAGCAATCCCACTACATCAGTCGACATTCCTGGTTCACCTGACGTTAGTATCAGTAATAACTCAGAAGTGAGTCTAAATGGAGATCTGTTAGCGGCGAAACAGGCATCTTAGATATTGGTTTTTATATAGTACAGGTGAATTTTGATTTTACAAAATATGACCGGTGGGTATGGGTGTTCTGTTAGGCATTGCTGGCATTGAAAGTAACCGGAGCATTTTTGTGTTAGAGAATATGTGGACAGAGTCTGCATTTCAGCTGATACTAATACTGATTGACCACGATTTGCATACCCCGTTATAAATACAATAACCATTTCTTAAATTCCTATCTAATCTGTACCAGATTTAGAGGTACGTCAATTCACCTGAAAATTTTTAATTGGTCCACGAATACATTTATGGTCTGACCTACTAGTGGTTGAATATTCCTTCCATTTGTGCAATGAAATTATAATCCAATCTGACTGGAGATACCACCGGGTAGGTTCTACAATAAGGCTTTAATTAACTTTCTTCATTCTCTATTATATGTGAATGACTCAGAAACTGATCAAAAACTCTTAATGCCAAATCAAGGGAAGGGAAATCAATATTGGTTTATGTTTCAACTATACTATGAGTATGAGTATACGAACTCACAGCACCGGGCCCGATAATAAGTTAACTAGTACGATAATTAAGCATTATGACTTTGAATTGCACCTCTTAAGTATTACTTCTAGGCCAATGAAAATGTGGTCTATATAATTATTTATTTTATTATTGTAAGAATTAAGAATTTTGCATCATATTTGGCGAAGTTATATGGTCCAGTTTATCTACTTGCATACGTACTCTGATTAGGCTGAATATTTAGTGCAAATATGTTCTGTGGAATTATTTATAAATAATTATTACTCATAGTTAAATGTTCTCCACATTTTCTGATCGATTTACCAAAAGGTTTTAACTAGCTTAAACTTGAATTATCGTCCAAGTGGGATTACTTCTCAAGAATGTTTCCTAATCATCATATTGTGCATTAGATTAGTTGAATTTGTAATTTAATTTTGATAGTGTGTTGTTTGTAAAATCCAATCGCATGTTGACTTTGACTTACCCATATATTAACTATAACTTTGAGTCAGTAGCATTATAATCGCGAGTTACATTTTGGAATAAAATTGTGTTAGTTTGCGTAATGTATTTTCTCTCATTTCTTTGGATAAACCAGTCAATTCTATATGAGAAACCAAAAGGCAAAATGCCGTTTGATTTTTTCTATTAACATTGGATGCTATTCAAAAATCAATTTAAGTGTAAACTTACGGACGTAAAGTATAGAAAAACTATTCATGTCCGAATATTTTTATCCGTTAAATATCCTATTAGTACACTGAGAACGTCGGACACCTTCGAGTGATGTATTTTTTGACTCAATTTTAGCGCTGCCAAGGCAGGTTGGACCACTATAAAATACAGCAAACTGAAACACAAAATATCATCCCAGCGTTTTCATTAATATTTCATGCGCGATCCAAATTCGTATCATCATTCAGTTACCTGGCCCGGCGAAATAGCCCTAGTTGGAAATGCCAACTGAACGTCCAGTCGCCCATTCTTATTTTGCCATACTTCACAGGGTATTGTATACAGAGATTGTTGAAAGCGAAACATGCAACTGAATGGAAGTCCAGAAGATATTATTGGCCCAGGTGGTGATATCCAGTGCGGTGGTGAAGTAGTGATAGCAGTACTAAATAACAATGGATGGCTACGTTTCCCCTAGAGTAAAGAAAATCAAGAAGAATGTATAGTCAATATCATTTAAATTAAAATGTCAGGGCCACTAACTATATAGATCGTCTGAGTAACTGGGTTTCGTTCCAGAACATAGTACCGCTCCGGGAGACCGCCAATATTACACCTTTGTCCAAGTGTCCAGTGATGAACCCCTTTATGTCGACCTAAAATCTTGCCTGTCTCAATATCAATAAAATCTCCAGTCTTCTCTGTAATATACTGAAACATAAACAGACAAATAAACTACTATTTATTCATGCCATTTAGACAGCTTTTAATGAACGATGTGCTTACTTCACTAATAAAATCCGTGAATTTCCTATCGCCGATAAAGCAAATACCAGTACTGTCTTTTTTCTTTGAAACAGAATCCATGCCGGCCACCTTGGCTAATTCTCTCACATGATGTTTAAAAAGATGACCGACAGGAAACATTGTTTTTCGTAAAGCTTCCTGGCTTATTTGACTGAGAAACAAAGTCTGATCCTTCGTTGAATCTGTCGAACGTAGTAATTCTGCATCTATACAATTATAAATATGTTAAATGGAATTGACAAGTAGTTTTCTAAAGTGGTAAAATAAAGTAATTACTCTGATTTGGAAGGTAATCCTCCAGGAAAGGGCCAAAAGTGCTTCTGGCATAGTGACCTGTTGCAATAGCATCTGCATCCATATTTTCTACAGCATGCCGATAAAATGCTCCAAATTTTACGAAACGATTACACAGTACATCCGGATTTGGAGTTAGTCCTAGCTGATAATCTTGAACAAGTTCACTAGAATGAAAAAACAAATTCTATTACATAATGTCGCAATTTGTCTTTAGAGCAAAATAGACAAGGTAAAAACCTGAAGACGTCATTCCAATATTCCTTTACAAAAGAAACTTGAATTAATTCTATTTTCAAATGACTACAGATTGATTTAGCATCCTCGAAATCACTTTCCCCACTCGTACAAGTTCCGCTCTCATCATGAGTGTCCCAATTTTTCATAAAGGCTCCAATTACATGAAAACCTATTTGGTAATTAAGAATTATTTCATCAATTAGGCTGGTAATAGAAGACTTGAAAATTGCTTGAACCTTTTTTGAGGAGGAGATATGCAGCAACAGCACTGTCCACTCCTCCAGAAATTCCACAGACGACTCTTCGCAATTGTGAGCCCGTCATAAGTCATATTATTCTCAAAATTTAATTGTAAATTTACTTAAAGGTTAGGAAACGAACATTATAAATGTTCTCCATAATAAAAAGTAGCGAAAGCAGTCGGCAGCAGCGAAGGAACTATTCGACTCCCGCCTTGCACGTGTATAAGAGAATAACTCATCCAAGGAAAGCGATGTCATTGCTACATTCAGACATCAAAGTACTTGTATTGTAGTTTAATAATTAATTGCAATTAATTTCCTATATAAGACTCAATAAAGACATTTTAGTTCAATATCTCGAATTTATTTATGTACAAAAACCAAGTGGTTCAATAATGCACGCTTAAAACGTTTAATAAGTCAACGAAGCGTCACTTGCTATGCGGAAAACATGCAGTCAGAAGTGAGAATGTAATAATCTGAAAATATAATAAAGTTCATCCTTGCGTATTACGATGTTGTTATAGCCCTTTTTTGTTCAAAATTATTTTTAAAAAACCACCAGTTCGTTCAATATGAGAGGAAAAACTGGTACTTTAAGCGAAATCGAATATTCCGAAAAAATATAACCCATGGTGTATATGATCTTAAATGAACTAATAAATGAGCATATTGTATTATTTTTTCACTGTATCATGTCCGCTGAAATGACATAAAAAATCTGGCAGTCAAAAAAAATTTTTTTTCTCCAGGAATGCATGCAAGGACTGTAAATATATGGATTTTTAAGTAATTATAAATTGCAACGACTAAATAAACGGTGCTGCTAAAAGGACTGCTACTGCTGGAAAGGAAGATAGAAAAGATGACATTATACAACATTGATTTTATTTTAAATTCCAGGTCAGTATGCCTGGAACCATGGATGAGGATGTGGAGAGATGAACTGAAATAGAAATGAGGTTTCCAGTTCCATTCAGGGTTATTTCCAGAATAGATTTCGGACTGAGTTTGAGCGTCGATAGTGTCTGACACTGAGCTTCGACTCGGAGCTACCCGACCCGACCTGGTTTAATATGATTTGAAAATGTCATGCGTGTTTCTTTTCTCCGTTTTGTACAAGGATATTCTCCAGGCGAAAAAGGTAGTCTCTGAGAAGTTCAGAAATAGGAGCGTTCCCCCACCCCCAATTTCTCCATTTTGACCCAGGAGAAAGAAGAAAAGTTAAATAAGGGAGTGAAATAAAATGAATATAACTTCCTTCTCTCTCATCCGCGTAATTGACACTCCTCGCTTACAAAACCGCTGATAACTCTCCAGTTTATTCCTTAGTAGTCACTGACGGACTCACCAGTTGGTTTCATTTCCTTCGTCTCACCAGTAGAGTTAATCCTACGTCATAAACCTTACACATGTGTTATTTAGTCCAAACCTCTCCACAAATATTATAATTAGGAATTAGTCCATGAAGGCACTAACCACAATAATTTACCCTACATCAACATAACACCTCCTGCTGTGATCAATACGTATTTTCCATATAAACGTATTAATTCTAAACGCAATATACTACTCCAAGTCAACAGGGTCATCGTAATTATGATCATAATTTAACAGTGCATGTATGTGTGAATCATTCTTATACAATTGTCCTCATCGTTTCACGATCATCCCCTTGCAGCAACGTCTCAAATCCTTTCATCATCCGACCTCAAATCAAAGTGAAGAAGGATTTGAAGGGCTTCTTCCTCCAGGTAAACATAAGTAATCACATTGACATTTCATTCGGGTCAAGAATTTTTAAGGGCATATTACAATTCCAACATGTCCAAATTCAAATATTTTTCTATTAAAGAGATTAGCAGGTAAAATTGAAATGTAGAGGATGTGCTCTTATCGTCATGATGGGAATTCCCATTCCGCAATTCCTTTTGTGTATGTGTTGGGTTTATATTACAAGGATGACAAATGGGAGGAAAATCGATATCTCAGACCGTATGCAGGAACTTGGAATAGATGAAATTCGATTTTCTTTTCTTTTTTATCTCCCAGCCATTACCAGGTCAGTAGAACGAATGTAATATCCTTTCACCCTTTCGCCGTATAGAGTGATAAAAAGAAAAGAGGGAAAATAACAAGAAATCTACAATCTACGTGAAAAAAACTGCCTTTAAGTTCATCAGATATGAGATCAAGAAATATTCTCAAATTTTGCTTGTGCAACGCCAATTCTTTCTTAATAATAAAAGTGTGATTAAAGACATTGTTTTCATAATATAAAATACGACGGAATTTGACAGCAAAGTAATTTTTGTACATGAATTCATATTACATCACTGTCTTTTTCATTCTATTTTAATTTCGGAAACTGGAATGTGGGCACTAAAATGAGATGTATAATGTAGTCAAGTCATGTCTTCTATAAAGTAGCGCTAGGCTTGGCTGGATATTTGAGGCACTTGTTCAGTGGTGATGTAATGATATAAATTCCAAGGAGGACCACCGTTGATATTAAAAAATCCTTTCGGTGGCAAGGCAAAAGGCATTATTGAATCAAATTTCTGGCACCCGGGCCGTCCTTTCTTTCATTCATTTCACTTTCCTTCATTTTTATACCATTCGTTCTATATTCTTGTCTGGAGTCGAGAAAATTCCTCATAGAATATTAACTCAAAATAATCATGATTCGCAATACATTGTCTAATTAATATTCTAAACAGTAAAGTAAACGTTTTCAGGATCTCATATATAAGAAATTTTTTGGTTACTAGCTGTTAAAATTGGATTTATTTGTAGATTTGATTGGGCAATGATTGACCCCAGCTCATCAGAGGAAGAGAGTGACGATGATCGTAAGGAATCGGTAGCACCCGCTGCTCAGTCCAGAGCGCATTTACACAGTGAGACTCCTTCATCAACGCCAAAGCCTGTGAAACCTGGTGCACAACAACATCTGCCCAGAGGGACTTTACCCGGAAATACAAGTTCTCCAGATACCCTGAGTGTAGGTCAACCAACAGGATCTGCTCAACATTCTGGAAATACAAGTTTAGGTGGGGGTTCAACGAGGGGCGGTGAAAGAAATCTTCCTAGACCAACTTCACCATCACCATCACCAGTTTCAGAACAAACTGTCACTGATTCCATTGACCCACAGGTTTATATTAGCATAGCACAATGAACATAAATATTAAGGAAATTTTCTCAGTTATGAAAGCTTATTTCGTCTTTACAGGAGAAACAGGCAAGAGATGAAGAACAAAGGAAAACGAGGTTGCAATTGTATGTTTTTATATCAAGATGCATAGCATATCCTTTCAATGCGAAACAACCGAATGACATGACTAAAAGACATACAAAAGTGACAAAGTCTCAACTTGATACCATTATGTCCCGGTTTCTGGTAATACATTCTTTTTTAAATTGAGCTAAAAGCAGGAAGAATAAGAAGTAAAAGCCCTTTTTATCTGCTTTCTTTAGAGTTTCTTAAAGGGTGACACTCAAATTGCTGCCGATGAAGCGTTTCAAAATGCTGTGCATAACTATGTGGAAGTCTTTCTTAAATCGGAGCGTGTGCTAAGAATGGTACAAGCGGGTGCTTGCTCTCATCATGATTTCAGAGAAGTCTTCAAGAATAATGTGGAAAAAAGAGTCCGGTAAGGCTCCTTGAATGGAAGTGTACCTTGTAAGGAATAAATTTCAAACTTACAAATGATTGCTGGAAATTGTAGATCTTTGCCGGAAATAGATGGTTTGAGTAAGGAAACTGTACTAGCATCTTGGATGGCCAAATTTGACTGTATTTTCAAAGGAGATGATGACAGTAAGCGCCCCCGCCTTCAGCAATCTGTTCATTCAGAATTAATTTTATCCAAAGAGCAACTTTATGATATGTTTCAACAAATCCTTGGAGTGAAAAAGTTTGAACACCAACTTTTGTTCAATGCCCTTCAGGTTAGAATTTTATAAATCCCACAGAAGAATTAATGATTCAACAGAATTCTGACTCTTGAAATTGTTTTAACAGCTTGATTCGGCTGATGAGCAAGCGGCTGCGATTAGACGAGAATTAGACGGACGTCGGCAAAGGGTCTCAGATATGGAACGAAATCGGAAACTTATGCCGAGATTTGTCCTGAAGGAAATGGAGTCTCTCTACATTGAAGAATGTCGTTCCGCAATCAACCTTCTGATGGCAAATTTGGAGTCACTTCCAGTTTCCAAAGGCTCAACGGACTCAAAATACAGCCTTCCTAAACTTAAAAAGTATAATCATAGGTATGTTATTTTGTAGCGGCAGCCGTTAGTATAGGCTGCCACACAAAGGCGTTTTGTATTCGTATTTTCATAAATATTTATTTGTTGATATTGCTTGTCTGCGTAGGAGGAGCTCAGTTTTAAGGTAATTATCCACTCAGTGTAGGCACTCCTCTGTAATTTTAGTTCCGCTACCCATTTCCTGCCATAGTGTCTCGTCTTCGTTTTTTGTTGATTAGTTATCCGTATCAACCTTCCTATCCTTGTAAATTACCTTTAACCATGCACTGATTTTAAAAAATCTGATTGTGACAAAGTTACTAGTAGACAGTATATTTGTCAAAGTATTTGGTTTTGCTTATTCTGATGGTCCAGGTCACAAGTATCTCTTGCCAAGCTGGAGGGGGACTCAGCGGATAGTGACACCCAGCTGAGTAAAATGGATGTTGTACTCACATTTCAACTTGAAGTGAGTTGACTATTTGCTTACAAATCATTTTAATTTTACTTGCCACTAAGCTCAACAAGGTCATTTTAAATAAAGATGATTTACATTTATAATATTTATTACAGGTGATTGTAATGGAAGTGAAAGGTTTAAAATCCCTTGCACCCAACCGAATCGTGTATTGCACGATGGAAGTCGAAGGTGGGGAAAAACTCCAAACAGATCAAGCGGAAGCATCAAAGCCAATGTTAGTTTTTCGGCTGAAAATAAGATCTCGATTAAAAACTATTAAGAGGACGTCTGCATTAAATATTTTATAGGTGGGACACTCAAGGAGACTTTTCGAC
>WJEZ01000033.1:0-71396 GCA_009869925.1 Thalassaphorura encarpata
TGCATAAAATCCTGAATATCAGTCGTAATTTTCTGACCTAACCCAGGTTCTAATACTACTGAATGAAGTGGTCTCTTATTTTTCGGATGTCCGAATTGTCGCCATTCTGACCCCGCTGGGGTATAAGTAATCGTTTTCCCTTCAAACTGTTTCATCGCCAACTGTCTTGCTGGAAATGATAAAGGGCACATTTGAGAAAATTGTAAACACAACATAGACAGACAGACGCAACTCCAGATCTTATAAACTGTACCTTCTTCTAAAATGTCATAGTAGACTTGTTTATTCTGCCCCACTGATGTGAACTGTACAGTTTCCCAAGGCATTCCTGATTGCAAGTCTAACGTGCGCTGCTCTCTTGTTCGTTCCACTCTAATCCATGTTGAATTATGTCTGTAATTAGTGGAATTCGAATTAATTATAGGCTACGATCATTACGATTGAACTTGAGTGATATTCTAAAAGAACCTGAAGAAATGTGTCCCTATACTCGGAATGAAAGCGAATTTTGTTAATATTTTGCCGGTTTCCTATTTGAAAAGCAATTAAAATAGAATATAATTTAATTCAGATTCAGATTTACAATTTCATTTGTAGTTATCGCTAAATACCTTTTGTTCATAAGAAGTTTCCACAGATAAATGCTGAGTTCCTCTAGCACCCCTTGCCGTAAGCCAGTTAAGAACCCAATGGTAACTTTTATCTCGACAAGGAACTTCCAATGTGACCATGTAATGACGACGAAAGTATATCATACCGAACTATAAAATAAATCAGCAAAATAAAACTGTATCATCGTACGTACAAGACTTTAAATATTCATTTTAAATTAAAATTACTTGAGAAAACTTTCCAAAAAGTGCAGCTCCTGCTCCAAGGCCAAATAGTCCGAATCCAGCCCCAAAATAAGGGTTCTCGGATAGACCAGATACTAAATCCATAAGCCCCATTTTTGTGGGTTTAAGAAACTAGTGAAATTACTAGAAAATTAGAATTTAGCTAATGATTCATTCTGTATGTCCCACCGGCTTAGAACATAATTTGTGGATGTTTGAAGCAATCTGAGCTTCCGGGTAAATTCCACGTGCTTTTTTGGCTCAAAGTGAAATCCGGATTGGTTCAACATGGGAAAAGGAAAGGGTTATCTAAATTACGTCTCTTTTAAATTACAAGAGAAGGGAGAACCGGCAACCGGAGCACCGATTTCAGTTTAGAATATTCATCCAAATATTTTTAAGTGACAGTAGATCGTGGATCAGGCGGGATCGGCAATAAAGACGAACAATGCCATCACCACCGGTCAGCGTAGTTCCACCGGAGTTCGACTATGACGGTCAGTTTTTTAGAAATAAAAAATATTTATTTGTGTATTAGACATGATATTTCATACATGAATGAACTCGTTTTAATTTTGATGTTTTCATACCGGAACAGATAAAGAACCTTGGGCAGCGGATTCTTATATGGTAATTCCAATTGAATCTACTCAAGTCTTGATGCCTGAGTCTGCTGCTATTCTTGGAGTCCAAGCTTTTCTCAAAATGGTCAATTTACCAATCACGATAAAAGAAATGTACAATGCAACATCCATGAGTCCAAAATGGTGAGGGGAAGTTTCATTGATAAATGTCTTTGGGGAAAGTATTGGAGAAAGTTGATGAAATTTATGGGCCAGACATTGGGAAGTCTTAAGTAATTCATTTATATTCAGGGAAAGTTCCAGTTATCAAAAGCGGTCCATATGTTGTGGCAGAAATGGAAGGAGTCACACAATTAGCATTTGCCAAAGGTGCAGTCCTTGGAGAAAACTTGAAAGCGGCGGAGAAAGCAGATTTAAGGGCTTACATGTCTCTTGTCCATAATGTCCTTGGAAATGCCATGCTATACTTTTGCTGGATTGATGAATTTGTCTACAATCATTTGACAAAACATAGATGTGCTTCCCCTTTCAAATTTCCTCTTAGCTACTTGTATCCCTGGAAAAAACGTAATACAATCCGGTCTCAACTTGATGCCCTCAAATGGGGAAAAAGAACTCCAGAGGAAGTTTACAAAGAAGTTGAAACTTGTCTTCAAGCTTTGAGTGAGCGTTTAGCTGAGGGAGAATATTTCTTTGGAACAACTCAAACAGAATTGGATGCCCTTGTTTTTGGATATCTTTTCACAATGATAACAACTCCACTTCCAAACTCAAATAGGCTTGGAAATCTTGTTAAACAGCAACCTAGCCTAGTTAGATTTTGTCAACGACTGGAGAAAAATTTGTTTGGGACGAAAGAGTAAAATCCAGACTACAATTCCCAGTCTAGATAGTAAATAGACATAAATATTTAGCATAAATCATATATTTCAATTTGATTCATAAAGCCCTGAGTGAAATAAAGTCAAATCTTGGAGTAGATATAATCTAATTCTTATTATTTCAAGTGAATATAACAGAATGAAAATAGTTAAACAAAGTCATAAGCATTCCATAAAGGTACACTATTTCATTTCCAGGAATGAAAATCTAAATTATATTACAAATATGACTATAAAATGAAAAACACCCCCTCCTTATAATTTTGAAAATCACACTGTTAACATTTTGGGGCTAAACAGGTCGAAAAAAATCGGGATTACGCTCTCGCATCTCTTCCTTTTTTAAGGCATTTCTCTGATCCAAAAGTTCTTCAACTTCTGCAGCCTTAGTTGTTGTTAGGGTTCCAATTTGAATTTCTGAATTAGTGCTAGTGGAAACTTCCTTCTCCTTTTCTTTCTCCATTGGAGTATCTGCTTTCACTTCAACTACGATTACACTGTCGAGGGAAGCGTCATCTCGTTCTGCTTCCTTAGGAATCGAGGACTCCACCTTCTTCGGTTCGGTGGGCTAAAAATATAAATTACGGTGGTACGCTAAAATGTCAGTTACCAAATCAGAATGTATAAAAATATTATAAAAGCTACCTTAGGACGCGAAGTTTTTGAAGGTGAACCACTTGGGCTTCGACGGCGTTCTCTACTATTACGGCGGATACGGTCCCTACTCCTACTTCGACGATCTCTTCCACGAGGTGACAAAGATCTTGAATCCCTTCCTCGAGACCTGGATCGGGATGGCCGAAACCGGGAACGATTTTGTTGGAACTTTGAAGCATTGTATCTATCCCTATCGAACCCATAACCTCCTCTCCTGCCTCCACGGTCAGTCCGAAAACCTCTGAAAAATCTAGTTGGAGGACGATTACCTCGATAATTACTTCGTCCAATGTTACGACGATAATTTGGTGATCTGGACCGACTGCGAGAGCGTGATTCGGATCGTGAAAACCTCCTTCTTTCTCTAAACAAAGTAAATATGACCACGTGAATATTATAACGCACAATATAAAAATCAAGCAAGTTTAGCTAAAACTATTTACGTACCTGGATCTCGACCTACTTCTACGCAAGGATCGACTTCTGGATCGGCCTCGTCCAAAACGTCGACCACGACCGATGGATCTGGACCTTGAACGAGACCGAGATCTCGATCCACTTCTGGACCTCCGACCACGGTAATTCCTATTGTCTTCTCTTTTGGATGACTTTCTATCTGGAGAAAGTGGGTTCGGCAAAGAATGATCCAAACCAAATGCAGACTTTGTCTGTCCAGTGCTTGTCCTTTCACTTTCATCTTGTGGAAGGGATTTTACAACTGCACTTCCGTCAAGTCGGGTCACAGTATACGATTCTTCGGGCGCTGGTGCACCCACGATTCTCCATTTTGATCCGAGCTCTGATTTTTGTTCAGCAGTTTGAGTAGCAGTTGCTCCGGCTGACTGTGGGCGAAACTTCATTTCAAACTTGGGTCTTAATTGGTCTGTTCCATCGTTTGTAACAGTTCGCACTCTGGAATAAATAAATAAAATTTAAGAGTTACTTCGATTAAAGAATTCACTAACCCATAACCCTTCCAATTAAGTGCACAAGTCTTTGTACCACTTACATATTTTCTGGATGAATAAAATTTCCATACTCGTCAGTGCGCAGTTCAATTTTCCCCAGTCCTCCAATGCCTACATCATGAAATTGATCTGAGGACCGCTCATACCTACCAATATAAAAGTTTGGTGACATTAAGATTAGGGATATATCAATAATAGTATTATTACGAATTCAATTCTTACCTGTCGTCTCCCCCTGGTTGCCGAACCTCAATTTTCCTAACAATGTTTTCGTACATTTCCTGTCCACGTGGATAAGGATCCATATTTTGTTCCAACGTGATATGAATGTCATTATTTCTACGGTTATCCTGTGGCTGAATCAGTGATTCAACTTTTCCTTGCTCTACTTTCGAATAATAGGCAGAAAGTTTTGCTTCCAAATCACCCAAGTCAGGCAAGATCGGGTCACACAATTAAATCCACACTGCAATGTTAAAATTGATAAATTTTAAAATATCAGTAATTACGAATTCAAGATATGACCAACTTACGACGCTTTGTCGGATATTTTCTTTGACTTCTTTCTTCCAGCAGAATGATGGTCAGATGAGTCGGATTCTGAGGAAGAAGAATCCGAAGAATGCCGCTTTCGCTTACGCTTTTTCTTACTTTCTCGTGATTTTTTCTTATCCTTTTTTGCCTTCTTAGAATCTTCTTCTAAATCTACTTCCTCTGGCTTTTGAATTCCTAATCTCTTTCCCCATTGAGCATAGGTAGATTCATTCAGTTCAAACGAACCCCCTGGATAAGCATTGTTTCCTGAGTCCAATCTCTTTGAGAATGGGCTTAACGAAACTTCTTTCGGAGGTTTTGTAGTTGAACTATCTCGTTTACTCTTTTTCCTCTTTGACTTTCGTTTTTTACTTCTCTTCTTCTTTCCTCTCCGAGAATCATCATCAGATGATGAGGACTCAGAGTCCGAATCAGAATCAGAAGAGGAGGAAATATCTGAATTGGAAGAATCACGTCCCCTCTTCTTCTTTTCCTTCTTTGATTTTTTAGACTTTGAAGATTTGCTATCGTCAGCGGATTTTCCCTTTGTGGTGAGCTCTTCAGCAGAAGCTAATTCATTGTGCAGAATTGCTTTAAGCTTCTCTTTCATCTCGATCGTTTTAAGAGCAGCTGGACCCGTCATCTTGGACGCATCTAGTTTCTCAGTTCGGGCATAAATGGACCAGAGTGCATCTTTCGCCTCTGGATGATCTGAGCGAATGCACAAGCATTTCGAATATGCCCCAACAGCATCCTCAAGCTTTCCACTGACTTCCAGGCTGGAAATGTGAAAAAACTATTAAAACTAAACCCCTACGAATTATCTTGAGGCTAAACCTCCAATTTGACCTTACTTGTACCAAAACAATTACAATTAAGTTACTTACAATCGCCCATAGGCTACAAGAGTCTCTGCCAAGTATTTCCTTGCATTGAAATGGGTTGGGTTATACTTCAGTGCACTCTCGAAATCCGCAATAGCCTTCTCGTATGTTGCTTTATTCGCGTACCTAAGAAAAAGAAAAGAAGCGAATTAAAAATTGATCACCAGACACAATTATACGTATTTTGTGATTTGTTGTAGCATTTTTGAATGAATTTGTAGACAGATGGGTAGGCAATTACAAAAACTCTGGGCATCATCCTCCATTACTTTCTCTGAACGAATGTGCTTTGTGCATTTGATTCGATATTAAAACCATTTGAGTTTTGAATTCCTCTTTCATGGGTACTTCAGTAGTTCAGATTCATTTTATTCACTAGATTCTAGATGCGTACGTAAAGAGGTAATGAAAAACAGGCACATGGTAAAACGTAATTCAGAGGCGGGGATTGATCGTTCAACTCACAAAGCTCCGCGAGCAACAAGTCCTTCCACATTTTCAACGTCAATCGTCAGGGCCTTATTTAAACATTGGAATGCCTCCGTAAAATTTGCAGCCTTAAAGTAACGTATCCCTTCAGCTACATGTCCATGAGCCCATCTTCCATTCTGTTGTCGCCGTAATTCTGTAGCCATGTCTTGTGGGGGAAAGGAACCACTGGAAGTTGGAATTAGAATTAAAAGTTGCTCTAAATGCCTCTACTGTTAATTTATTACCTCAGGCCAGTCATTAGAGTGCTCTTATTACTTAAAATTCCCATCGATGAGGCCAAATGCGCGATATTATTAGGATTTCTAAATCCAAGACTCTTGGTCAACATTTCTTCATAATTTGACTTTTTTCCTCCTTTTACAGTCTTTTCAGCCATTGCCAACCTAGAATTTTTTTAGCAAAAATAGTAGGCTGACTTCTTCTAGTCAATTTCTACTTCTAAGTAATCTTACGCAAATTGTTGGGGTAAATCTGACTGAAAAATCAGACCCAATTGGTAGGAATGCTGCATCTCTGGTGACAGGGCATTTCCCTTCATTCCCGTTATTAGTTTCTCTGAATCAGCAGTTACTTTGAGAATCTCACATCGGACAAGATCACCAGGTGCAAATATTTTATTTGGATTCTTAGGATCAATCGGAGAGATCATCTGACTTGCCGGGCAAAATGATTTTATATCCAATCCTTCCAGAATAAATCCCCTTCCACCCTCCATACATAACAAGGACAAATGTAAACCTTGGACTGTCTTTGTAACCAAAGTTCCAATCACAATATCTCCAGGTTGAACGCTCTGGACAAAATAAGCAAGTACAAAATACAATGAGGAATTGCTAAACGAGAATGAGTAAGCATTTCAATTAAATTCTGTTACATTAAAAAAGTATCGCCGTCTCTCAACCGGATCCAGGCGAAGAAAGTGATCCAAGGAAGGTAGAATAGCATAATGATCTGTCAAGAATAATAGGATTTAATTAACAACAAATTCTTACTTCAATAAGACTGAAAAAACCATAATAACCCCAATTTAATTTTTAAATTGAAGATTACCTTGTGTACTTTTATGTCTTCCCTTGTCTTCAGATAACGGAACTTCGTCCGAGCCTAATGGTCGGAACAGTAAATCGCCTTTACGTGACATAAACTCGTTCAACTTTTGGCGCAAACTACGGTCCAATCTAACGAGAAAATTTACATACAGTTCGGTGGCACACAGCAATGTGTCAAGTCAACTATTGCCAAAGCAAATTAAAATTTAGTTGTCACCTCCACCACATTTTACGCTACTTACGCTACATGCACGAAGACCCGGAAATAATCTGAAGTAAAATAATACGTGTCTTAAGGACACCAAATTATTACACTATGGTGCATGGGAGATATGACCTTTCACGGATGATCGTGAAAGGTAGATAACTGAGAATGCAGAATCGTTTGTTTTAAATATTTAATTACCCCAAAACCTGATCCGCCTTCATCCCTTGACTTTGGGTAGCAGCCGGTCTTTGGAGAACGCTATCCCAATTACTTGTCGTGACGCTTTGGCCTTGATAATCCAAATTCATCATGTTCCTTTCTTGGCCATATCGGGATTCCTCATTTTGAGATTGTCTATTCTTTAATATGCTTTTCGGTGGTGCTCTTCCATTGGAATCTGACATCTTTGTAGACTAGCTTCTTTATGAAAGTACCTGCACAAATTAGAAAATTCGTTTAGAAAAGGAACTTTAGTTAAGTTAAGCGCATAACCCCACATAACATGCAGAAAATATGAACCGAAAACTTACCACACTAAAGAGATGTCAATCACTGACCCTAAGGTCACAGACAGTCACGGATTGATGTCAGTCAATCCTCTTCGTATTTCAAGACAATCAGCCACCACCACCATGAATTAAACAACCAATTTTAGCACTCTCCTAGAGCCCTTAGTCCAAACATCGGTATTTTTGAAAGTTGGACACAAACTCCACAAGCACAGGCAGGGTGAACGTGTGAGTGTGAAAGGAAAAGAACATACATAAAAGCATTGAGAAATTCTGTCTAATGCGTTGTGGCATTTGGCCATTCTATGTCCAGGTAAAGGATTTATTTATTTTGAAACTAAACCGTGAGCTATAAAAAGTTAATTTAGGACGGGAACGACGAATTCGGAAGAAAGTTTAGTGAATTTAGTTTAGCAATATCATTCAGGTATCGGTTGTAACCAAATAAAGCTGGACAATTCATCATGGTTCTTTGTAGATGCTTAAGATGTCGAGTCCTGGGTCTTGCGAAAAGAAAGCCCTAAATTTTGACACAAAATTCACTTATCTTTATAATTCTCATGTTGTATTTATGTCTGAACTTCTAAATAGTTGACATAACTTAGACTCGACCCTTGCTTAAATATTCAATGTAAATGTTTTATTTTAAAAATCTAAATTAGTTCTTCGAACAGACTTGTGAGAAGCTTTCTTATTTTAGTTTTGTTTATAGAAGTATTACTGCAATGCAAATCCTATCATTTTGTAATTTTCAGATTTGCACTTTCACCGGTTACCAATATTTTAGACGGGTAAACCCAGAAGGCTCATATGTTTTAGAAAATTACTTGCTTAGGGAATCAATCCCTAATGTACTGTTTTATCTAATTTTGCAAATTACTCATGTTATTTTTCTCATAAAACTCTAAAATGATAAAAATCACAACAAAACGGTCAAAAAGATTGACTGAGTCATGTTTCCCCATAGCACAGAGGAGATGAAGAATGTTGACATTTGGTTTTATCCTTGGGAAAAGGAAGAGAATCCTCATTTGCTCATTTGACTAGAATTTGTCCGTTGGAAAAGAACTCGACTCAACTAAACTGCAAGAACCGAACCTCAGTCCATCAGCACAAAAGAAAAGAGAGAACACGAACCAACACGACGCTCCCGTCTCCATTTCACTTCACTTCGTAGTTCGGTGTTGGTTAATCTAGAGTCCCAACGGAACAATCGAAGTCAAAAAAAAGTTTATTCTTCACTCATCTTTTTTATACTTTCATCAATTTGGCCCTTGACACTGTCCGACTCTCCTCGTCATCACCTTTTCTACTATTCTTCTGAAACAAGTCAACTGTGACTGTTTAAGGTAAGTTTCACTGGAAATTTTCCATTGTTGTGTTAGTCAGTTCCAGTTAAGGCAGGCAGGACGGTCACGCTTGTGGTTAGGAATTTCGAGCTCATTTAATTCCTCGTAAGATAATGTAAAGTTAGTGGCTTTAAGTTTAGCCCTGGTAAAACAGCGTAGTTACGTTACGTGCATGTGTTTAGGAGCACAAAAGGTCATGAACCCAGCGTAAGCATAGGTTAATAGAATTTGACCATTGCCTTGATAGATAAATCGGAATTTGTAGCAGGCTGAAATAAAAAGTACACAATAGGTCGGCCGGCATAGACGCCGCATGTTGTGTTCTCCAGGATATGGGGCGAAGTGATATCTGGGTCTTGAGTTCACCGACCGGTAGCCACCTGCTATTGAAGCTCTTGACCCCACAGGGTCGGTGCCCTTGCCTTAGTATTTTCTTGTGGCGGTAAATAAATAGGCACAGTTTCTTTCACAACAAGCAGTAAGAGCAATCTGGCCTTCAAGTACAGAAGAGGTCTGGATTCCAATCCATCCATAGTAGATACAAATCCATAATTAGTGGAGAAAGATCATTTCTTTGTCTAGTTATGAACTGAATATTACATGGAAACAGTATTTTCTCCATTTCAGTGAGAATACAGAGTAGTAGTCACAACAGCTTAATAATGACAGTTAACTGCACTTAAGTAAGCCAAAGCCAATAGCAAAGCCATTTCAAGCTCGAATCCAGAGAAGATTTTACTCTTGTCTTGACTAACATTTTCGGAATGTCAATTACCATGTGAGTAACCAGGCAATAAACTGGAAACATTTTTTGATGATTTGTTTGGACACGAGCGTTGCAAGTTAGATAGTTCTGTATCGGTGTATAGAGATTTGCAACTGGATTTCTAGGCGTTGAGACTTTATAAATTGAAAATTCAATTTGTAATTTTCTTTCAGGAAATCTATAATTCTTTTTTGAAAGCCAACATGAACCGTGTAACTAGAAGTTCCAAGGGCCGTGGGCTTGCAATCAGTAATGGGTTTGGAAACAAAAGAAAGGCCGAAGTATCACCAACCAAGAAGATTGAAGTTAAGAAACGATCCGCTTTGGGAGATTTGACAAATGTAAGTAATCAAATTATTTAAATGACAAATTATTCTATAGTTTCAATTTGGATCGTGTAACTATATTTTATTCTGTTTTCAAACAGGCCAATAAAGTAGCTGACAAAGATGCAAAAGGGAAGAAAATTTCAGTAGCTATTACGAAGAAAGCTCCAAAAATTTCTCTAAAAGTTGTTAAGACTCAGAAAGATAAAGAAGATTCTCTTCTATACACAACAGCTATTGAAACACCAGAACCGTAAGTTCTCAAATCATATCTCAAATTACATGTCAAACTTGATGTTTGGGTTGAGAATAACAGTGTAAATGACAATGTATTTCCTCTCCTTCAGTTCTAAATCTGTGAAGGAACTGAATAGAAAAAATATCGAGCAGACTGAAGAGAAGAAAAGAACTTTTCCCGATGGAGTTACAGATTTTGATGAAGAGTGTGGAGCTGACCCCTTCCAAGTTGGTATTTATGCTCAGGACATATTTGAGTATTATAAACGACGGGAGCTAAGATTTCCAGTTAAAATGTACTTGGCTAATCAAGATGAGCTGAATAAGAATATGAGGTCTATTTTGGTTGATTGGATGGTTGAAGTTCAGGTAAGAACAAAAGCACTGAACGCATAGAAACATTTCCAGAAGCAAGTTATTGATTGAAATTACTTTCTATAGGAAAATTTTGAACTCAATCATGAGACATTGTATATGGCCGTTAAGCTCGTTGATCTGTTTTTGGGCAAAGCTTTTGTTAAGCGTGACAAACTTCAACTTGTAGGAACGACAGCACTCTATCTTGCTGCCAAATTTGATGTAAGTTTCTGAGTCATTTCCGAATGGTTTTTGTATCTTGGATATTTACTAATTACAGGAACGATCGCCACCAATCATCGACGATTTTTGTTACATTTGTGATGATGCATACCCACAAGAAGATGTTATTCGGATGGAGGCAAAACTATTGAAGGTTCTGAAATTTGACATTGGATTCCCACTTTCATATCGTTTCCTAAGGCGTTTTGCCCGAGTATGTTTTATTAAATTAAAATCGTATTGGTATTTTTCCATTTGATTTGTAAAATATTATTTCTTATATCTAGTGTGGCAAAATTGAAATGGAAAGATTAACATTTGCTCGTTACATTCTGGAAGTTTGCTTGACGGAATACGAGTTAATTGACACGAGAGACTCCATGATGGCAGCCGCTGCATTGTACCTTGCGATGAAAATAAAAGCCACATCTCCGGATGAGGTAGTATGGACTCCTACCCTTGAATATTACAGTGGGTACAAAAGCGAAGATCTCTTTGATTTGACGCATCGTATCTACAATGTCGTTCGAAACTTTCCGGCCCATCTCAAGACTATTAGATCGAAATACTCACACACGTAAGATTTTACATTTCATTTTTAAAACTGATTTGACCGAATGGTTAATGTCTAAATTTACTTCCACAGGATTTTCTTCGAAGTTTCCAAGATTCCAATCCCAGATGAACTTCATTTGTAACCTGCCTGCTTTGCTTCATATTTTTTTAACGCCCGTCTTGTCGTCGTCAGCACTGATAAAAGACTATTAGATCGAAATACTCACACACGTAAGATTTTAATTTCATTTTTAAAACTGATTTGACTAACTCCTCGAGATCATGATTAATATCTAAATTTGCTTTAACAGGATTTTCTTCGAAGTTTCCAAGATTCCAATCCCAGATGAACTTCATTTGTAACCTGCCTGCTTTGCTTCATATTTTTTTAACGCCCGTCTTGTCGTCGTCAGTACTGATAACCAGCTATGCTATGCTGCCATTTGTGTAATTCTACTTGAGTGTTTTTTTAAATGCGCGTCGCCTTATGTTAGGTCTGTATTTGAACAATTTGTAATTGTAATGTGTGTCAGCCTATTTTTTAATCGCGAAATGACTGATTTGAATGTGTCAATATGATGGATCAGCAATAAAATAAGAATAGGAGGTGTCGAATTAATTGATTGAGTATCATGTCCGGAATTGTATGAACAAACGAACACGGTTGTACTACAGAATACATTTGGGACTAAGATTAAGATTTCCACGGGTCGGTCAACCTATAACTTTGTGTTAATTCTAAGCTCCAGCTTCTCCTGCATTGGACCTATTTTTTAAAATATGAATTATATTAATTAGTTACATTTAATTTATTGGGGTTTTGATTGTATTTAAATATGGTATTTTTATTACTGCACGAATGTGAGTTGAAGACGTTGATTTATACAAATATACTATGTTCAGATGTACTATAACAATATTTTTGTCCAGAACATTTCATTTAGCCTTGGCAATTTATTTGATGACCATTTTTACCATATGCCACCGGGAATTCCTTGTCCTTGGCCTTATCATCAACTCTATTAATTGTTTTTATTGTGTTGGAATTTTTTATAACGTGTAAATAAATTTGTTTCTATTTTGAGAGATTTATTTCAATCGTTTTCTTTATTTTTTTATGGTGAGGGGACTTGGGATCAGGGGTCAAGGGCCACAAATGCGAGTGGATTTTGCAAACTACACTTCTACTTACTGGTGTCTCATAATTATAAATAGGGTTGAGGACTAATTAAGAACCTTTGGAAGATTTGGCAAATAATAATTATTGCTGTTTGATTTAGTCCAGGTTTGAGAGGTCAGACTTTGTTTTGTGTGAAAGAATCTTGTTAAATTGTGTTGTTGGACTCGAGTGAGCAATAATAACTAAAACTACTAATTAATATATTAATTAACAAAATAATATTATGGGCAAGGGGTAAGGGCTAACGTAAACACAACATAACAAATAGTCAACAAAACAACAAAAAATATATCAAATATCAACAGTTGGTAGGATTATCTCATGATTATGCTATAAAATTAAGAATTAGAATTTAAAATTTAAGCTTTGGGAAGAAAATGCTTAGTTGGTTCCAACCCATTTGCCTACTTTATCGACTAATGTGAAAGTACAGTCTGGGTAGGCGGCTACGCAATCTTCTTGTTTGTCTCCGCTGACCATGGCGTCTCTGTACAAGTCCATGCTGCGCATTCGTTTTCTACAGTCAAAATTATCATGAAATTTAGTCAAAATTTGGAAATTTTAGGCCTTGAGTTTTTATTTTTCAAACCTGAAGAAGGAAGTGGCATAGTTGAAGACCTTGTTCTTGACTGCAGCTTGTTCCATTTGACAAGCCACACGTTTACGGCATCCATCTCCAGAGATTTTCATGACAGCGAAAGTTGGTTCAACGTAGTCAATGGAGTTGAGGACACGAGAAAGAACACCACCGTCCTTGAATGCCTCATAGTATGGAGAAGAGGAACGACCCCATCCATCGTCACCACCTCCAGAAAGAAGTGGTGACAACAAAAGATAGACCAAACCTCCAAAAGCAGCCAAAACAAGGAGATTGAGGACGAGAGCAACAATATCAGCTAAAGCAGGAGATTCTGATGTTCCATGTTCATGATTTGAGACAGAATGATGAGGATTAGCGTCATGACCATGACCGTGACCGTGACCATGTTTGTTATCAATAGGCGGTACATGCAATGAAAATATTTCTGTTGTGATTAGCACCTCTGTCAAAGTTTCCAGAAAATTAAATAATTGTGTAAAACTAACCTGTGCCATAACCTCCTCCGACATCACCGCCCCAACCGCCTCCATGACCGCCTCCGTGACCACCGCCATGCCCGTGTCCGTGTCCACCACCATGGCCATGTCCATGCCCACCATGGCTAACTGTGAGGACTTCTGGGTGATTGCTATGTGTTCCAATTCCAAAATCTCTCCTGGCAGCATTTGTCAAGGAGGGGGAGGCTGCAGATTTGTCTGTTTTGGTTTTGGTTGCGGCTGAGGCGACAGCGACGCAAAGGAGCGTCAGGAATAATATCTTATTCATTCTGAGACTAGCCAAATCATAACATTCAAAAAAATTAGGTCAAGTTTCAAATGGATCTTTGCCAAAAGGCAATAAAAAAACTTTCATTCATTTCAACTTCGGAAAGTTTCCTGGATTTCGGATCGGTTATCGGTTCGGTCGATCTCAACTTTCTCCATCTTACCATCAATCTCAGAGATGAGATCATCAGACTTTGCTTTCCTGAATGAAGTGTGAACAAGAGAATACTTTTTGCACCCAAATCTTTATTTACTCTCTGAAAGATGAATTTAGGCCAGTTGTTTTTGCCCCAGAAGAAGTAATCGTGTCATTAGTGCTAATAGCTCCTTGCCAAAAACTCTGTAATTTTTCTAAGGAAATGTTCATTCATTTGACAGCCACCAAGATTGGAGCTAGAGCACTCAACGGAATCAAATCCATTAGCTCAAATAATTCACCCTTTCACACCATTTGCCGGTAGAAGGAAGAAATTATAAGGCTCTTCTTCTTCTTCTTTGTCTGTCTGTCTGTGAAATGAAGGTAACCTTCCAGAAGAGTTGTTTTATGTGGCCTACTAATTTAACCACTGCACTGCATTTGCACATGGTAATGGTAGAGTAACCTTAATCAGTTCACCCCTAATAAGTTTTATGGTCCCATATTTCGGCCATGAAGAAGTAGTTTTAATTGTCAAAGCCACATGAGCTGATAAAAAGAAGATTATGATTGCATTTCACACACGGAAAGAAACCTCATTCATATGATGTACGTTCTTAATTGAAACATCCACTGGTTGCAGATGCAGATGCAGGCAGGCAGACACGCTAGCCGAGAACTAACACTAAAATTTGGGTTGGTTCTGAATGATGGTGAGAAGAGCCAAGCCAAGTAGTAAATGGTTCAGGAGGTTTAAAGGTTATCCTCGACTAAGTCTTGCATACCGGTCAAACAGGAAACGGCCAGAATATGTTGGTCCTAGTGCACCCTCACTGCACTCACTCACCATCATCATCTCCGTTAAATTTTTTCAAGATTATCATACAATTGTCATTGTCAACTCAAATAAACGTGGTTTTAAGAAGGTTGTACTGTACTGTTCCACGAATGCAATGCGAGAAATCCTGCTTGCCTGCCTGCCTGCCATGTTGTTGAACTAATCTTGACATTTTTATCATTCGCATCATTTGACATCTCTCTGATCTCACACATAGTGCCCCAGGTGTATAATCGTCGTTCTAAAATGAAACCATGCTGCTATGTCATGCTATCGAAAATGGTACAGGTTACAGAATAGCTCGAGTTTTGGAGATGACAGTTTAACATTATAGATAAGTTAAAGATTAAGGAAAACTGCATATCCGACCCTTCCGGGTAGTGCAAAAAATCTAAATGACCTAAAATGTATTTGCTATTTGTGAAAACCCTAATTCTAAATGAAATGTTACCGAATAGCCTGATCAATCCGTCCGAAATCCAAATTTGACAAACGCTGAAAAGTTCCCAGAGAGACATTCCTTAAAAGAGATTCGACCCAATCTCGAGATTTTAGATCACAAAAATTCCGAAAACACAAATCGGAACCAATTCACACAAAACATCAATCCAAGAAATCCAAAGATTACACGATTGAAGATTTTTTCTCTCTATTCCACCAATTTTTATTTCCCTGATGGAATTTTGGAAAATTGAATGATCACCAACCTTTTGCTGATTTTGCTGTTGATATGTTAAATTAATTTCAACACACACGAGCTCAAGAGTTGAAGAAGTGATGAGGGTGAGAGCGAAACTGAATCAGTGGACAGAGTAATATTCAACTTTTATATGAACAGGTAAAAACGAACAAGTTGAATGACCAATTCCCCTGCTTTTTGAAAAGAAAGGCTTGGCTTTGCCCACCCTGAATGAAGTTTTCAGTGTTGTGCCAATATGGTCCACCGTAAGGACGCTATAACATTGACCACCACCACTACTACCACCAGGTTTTAAGGGAAAAGTCGTGGGTTACGTTAACATTATTCCAATTCCATTGTATTGTTGCCCTTGCTTTGCCTTGCATTTAAAATTTATGGAAGAAGTTCCTTCAACGTCCTCATCCATCTCTCGTCGTCATACACTTTCCACCCAAAACTTGTATCACCTCGAAACCTTCTTTTCCATCTTATAGCACAAACACCCAGCGTTCATTTTCATATTCACAACCTCAATTCTCATTGTTTTTCTTAATAGTTTTCTTTCTCGTGCACAATGGTTGGGACAGGAAATACATGCTAATGATTGTGAGAGAATTTAATGGGATTATGTGGATTTTAATGCTTGATTCTACTAAAATACTGAACTGACAAGTTCCATTTCATTTACTCTCGTTAGGATAAAGGTTTTGGGGGAAGTGAAAATTTGCATAGCTTAGGCCTAAATACATGGATGCATAAACGAATCTCATTAAATGCTAATAGTTTAATTTTCATCCTATAAATTTAATTCGATAATTCTTCATCATAAATTTACGGGAAACAAATTAACAGCATAATTGATTCACACCTCATGAAATTCATGTGCCTAACATCTGTGCACTTGAATTTCTCTACAGAATATCATCCAGTTCTTGCCTTAACTTTCCTTTTGATAAAAACGAGATTGAGGTAAACATTTTCATTATTTACGAGTTCCGATTTTACACCCAATTAAAATTAGTAGTCAGAGAATTGGTTAGCAGAGGAGGTGACCCCAACCTGTTGGCAGTCCAAGAATTTATGGTGGGTGCAGTTGATCTAGATTCCTCAGTGCATTAATTCAACATTTAAGGTTGGGTATGTGCTAATGTAGTAAGAAATTATTCTGTGTTTAGTGATATAATTCATGTAGTGTAAGATACATACGTACGTATGCGATTGGAGATTATACAGAAAGTCATCGCGGTAAAAGACGTAGATGGACAGAGTAGATAGGGGAAGGACGGAAAGGGTGAAAGGCTTAATGCTATTTTTAGAGACCAAGTGAAAGGTGCAGTCTGTAGTAATGTGTTTTTACGATGTACGAGGCGATGGTACATGCAGGTGCTTATGCTTTCCTCCCTATGATAACTTCTTCTGCTTGACTAAAATTTGATTAAATATCTTCCAGTTTTTCCATATATTTAGGCGTCTATAGAATTTAAACAGGACGTTACAGAATCAAGACTTGCCTTCAAGGTGAAATATGTCCGCTAGAGCCTTATTGTTTTTGACTAAATTTTAATTTAATTTGAAGAACTGACAGAAAACACTTTCGGAAATAGAATCCATGAACGAGTGAATTGTTCCATTACATAAGGAATGTGGGTTGTGGAAATGGCCCTGACAAAATATAAACAAACCATCTCCTTTCCCATTTTGACAATCTGATTTCAATTGCGGAATAATGATGTAAACCGGTAAAACTGTAACTTTAGTAGTAATAAAATAATTTATGTATGAGTATGCATCAGATTTGGCTTTTGGGCCCAGACTTGTTTGACTTGGTACCACATTACTGGTTTTTCTTTTTCATGCACAAGTACTAGAGGACATGATTGTACTTCTAACACGTTTAGTTTCTACCAAAGAAAATGAACTTGATTTTTGTTTCTAGCCAGAATCCTTGTTTCTCATTCTCATTTCTTAATTTTGATTCATCATAAATTCCAAGAGCAGGTCTGAATGAGCAAGGGCAACTCAACTGACTGACATACTTCGACAAACGAAGAGAAAGCAGGATAGAAAATTGAGAAAAAAACTAACAATTTCAGTGTGTCTTTGACACATTGAACAATACAATAATTAAAAATCACATGTTTGTTCGCGAAAAAAGTGTTAACTAATAAATTATCCTACTACATCAGTATTCGAACAAATTTTATTAGAACTTGAACAATCCGAAAATTAAATTCACCAGCAGAATTAATAAACAACAAGAATTCACCGTTGAATTTAGGGTTGGGTTGTAAGTTGTACTTGAGATTTTTTCTACCTCAAAAATCTAGAGCAAAGATAAGAAACGCAAAGGCAAAAAATATAACAAAGTTTGCTGCCTGCCCGCAAGGCAGACTGGGAGTTATGCGTAAGTTAATAGCCTCCGAGCACTCGCACATTAATTTAAACCTGTCAGTTTTACCCATGAACTTGAGCAAGAAAGGTAAAAGTAATTAGGTTTGGTTTAGTTTAATGAATGAATGTTCTTTGTTTGTGGACAGCTTAGACTTTAAGTGAAGATCACACCCGGAATTGAAATAAATCAAGTCATTAGTAAAGAAGATTATTTACTTTCATAAAGCTCTAATTTTTTCTATACATGAAAATAATCGTATCGAATAATTTCAAAATGGTCCACTACGTGACACAAGATTAATAATGCGTTAATATCACCTTTGGCTTTCAAAATCTCTCGAAACTATAAAAAAATCGTGACAAGTTTAATCGTTAGCTTCGCTTTCTATGAAGTGTTAATTATTATTAAAGCCTTATTAACCATTTAAAGCCAGAAACACCTGCGTTGAATTTTTCGTTGGTCTACAGGTGCAGCCCATCGCCCAAGATACCAAAAGCTTGGAGTGCGTGGAAGTAATTAATTAGGATTTTTTGGACGCAAATCCCAATTAGAAGAGAAAGTAATACGCGTGGAGTTATGAGTGACAGAGCATAAGTCTGCACAAGAGGAACCCAAAGGCAATTTCCTAGCTTTTTGTTAAGGGGAGCAAATCTGATACAAATTCTTGATATAACACTTGAGTCTCATCCAAAAGCAAGCACGCGAAACTCTGCTCATCTCATTTGTGCATGGGTTATACTAAAAGCTCATATCTGTTGAGAAAACTTGCATTTTGCTTTTTTTGCACCCTATCCAAGTTCAAGTACTCACTCTTCGTTTGAAATGAAGTGAAATATATTGCAACAATGACAGAGACCATACAGGCTACATACAACAATGCACTGGGCAATGGGCATCGCTCGCTCATAACTAGAAAGAATCGACTCAACTCAGTTGTACTTCTTGAAGAATAATTACAGAGAAGCAAACCTTTTTGGCTTTGGGCAGAAAGAAACAGGTGAAAATGAGGTGAGGAGGTCATTCGACTGACCCGGAATTCACTATGTATTTAGACTGCAATAATGCATAACCTCTCCTCAACATTGAACTCCAACTCTTCATTGTCTTCTCGCTGCATTTCATTGAAAAACTAAGAGTTTTAACTCATTTTACTCTCTCTTGTACTCAAAGACCAAGGAGTAGCCGGAGTCCATAAAAATAAGTTTATTCATTTGGTCATTTCCTTTCAAATTAAACCATTTCTCAATATATAGTGCTTGTTAATCTCAGATTCTCTCAAGCCAGAAAAATGAAACGAGATTTCCCACAGAATATAAAACTATACGAGCCCTTGACCTTATGCGGAAACACAATCAGCACCAGAGGTAATAACATCCGCAACACACAATTGGATTAAACATACCCCTGAGAATCACAAACAAATAAACCAATCCAATTAAATTATCATTTCATGCAATTTTTTTATTGTTCTGTACAATGCGTACAATTATAAGTAAAAAATATAAAACTGATCGAGGAATTAAAGACAATTCATTGTACGAGGTGAAAACTATGCTATACATCCGGTTGTCCCATCAGGAGCTGATGCTGAGACTACTGGGAGAATTTCTAGAAACACAGAAATAAAAATAACTCTTTAATTACTTCCACCGGAATTGCGTGAGTACTCGTGTAAAAGTTCCACTTTACTTTTCTTTTTAATGACATAGATGGGAAAAAGGAAAGGATGTTGGAAGGGAAAATTCCTAAGGTGTGAGAAAAATGTAGTACTAATTTTCTAATTCTTTTCAAATTGAAAGTTCTCGCGTGCTTTCACTCGACGGACACAATCCTTTGGTAGTTTAGTTTAACGCTATCGCTTACAGATTACAAATGTGACTGGCTTCAGCTATAATATGCCTTGAATTTTCATTTTTATTGAAATTTTCTACATTTGAAGTAGTTTTCCACAGAATAGACCTAGTCCCTATTTCATTTTGATAATCTCACGTGAATTTCCACCACACTAATGAAAATATAAACTAGTTAGACAGATGGAAAAATAGAAATAACTTTCTCATGTTTTTACTGAACTTCGTGTTAAAAATCTACCATAGGATGATTTCATGATGTTAGGAAAAGAGAAAAACTAGATAAAATGAAAGTTTTATTTTTTTATTCTTTGGGTTGTTTCTGTGTGAGGAATGTTGCAAGATAAACTAATGAGAATGAGGTCAATGAAAATCGAGTTTGACCGGTCGACCAAGTTCAAGTTTGACCTGCTACCTTCCTCTTCAATTATGCACAACAATGTAACTTCTCTCCTCTTTCCTTTCTTCCTAAGGATGTAAACACTGAGCAGCAGCCAGGTCAGCCAGCTAGTTCTGTTTGCTTTTGCTCAAATAAACTGAATGGGTAAAGCCACTACTCTCTTGGACACTGCTAATTTTTTGAAGTCAGTGGGGAATGAGGTTATAACAACTAAAACAACTATTCACTCTTCTTCCTGCCTTGAATTTAGATAAGGGCAAAAAATTCACAGTGGTCAATGAACGTTTGAAGGGAAAATCTTACTATGTATCCGGTTTTTTATTCTCAATGCAAGTAAAACTCAACTCACTTGTTTCTTTGCATCTGGCTCTGATGTACTTCCGGAGAAAATTGAAGGTCTTGCTGGATTACTCGGTGTTTTAAAAACAGCAGATGATGAACCACCCCTGGACGGTGTGGTTGTATTTCCTGCCACTGCTCGTTTGTAAAATTGTAATTGATAATTGGGCTGTGTTAGACAATATCGATCAGGAGGAAGCCGTAGGCCAGAGCTAGATTTTAAAAGGGGGAGTGGAGTTGCGTTTTTCGTCTTAGCAAGATCCAGTAGCATCTGATTAATTAAAGAAATGAGTCAATTAATTTAAATCTAGCTACACCTCATATTACTTAAAATCTTAGGATTACCTAAGGCTGAACGATTCGGGCAATTTTAATGGAGGTATAAGTGTATTACATTGCCTAAGCGAATAGATCCAATAACAACTAAGATGAAATTATTACATTGAATTACAATACAGTAGTTTTACGAACATGCTTTTAAAAAATTCTTAATCAGCCATTGTCACAGCATTAAAACCAAAAAATGAGTGGAAAATCAAAATGCTTCTTGGCCAAATCAGATTCGCAACTGGAATTTGTAATTGACATTGTACTCCCAACTTAAGAAATAATCCACCTCTCTACCAATCCACAGAACACATCCGTCGAACATGCACGTCGAACTGATCTAACGTAGTGTTTTATGAAGACAACAAAATATTTCTTCAAGCGGACTTGGACTTCAAATTCGTACATGATATCACCCAATATATCCAGCAATGAATGCTTCTAAGCCCATGTTTAATATTTCATAAATGTAATATACATTTTCTCAATTATAAGATAATTTTAAAATCATATTCTAGTTCAATATCGGTCCAGTTCTATGAACACAAGTTTTTATGTTTGGGATTGACCAGTACTTCCTAAAGGCTGCAGGCGTTCCAAAATTTCCACAGTTCTTTTTAATAGTGATCGTTTTACAGCCTAATGCTGAATTTTTGATGCATAACTTAATTTAAATTGAATCGATTTTCCATTGCACTCAAGTGCATTTGTCCATTACTGCTGCCCGTTTTGAGGTTAGAGAAATGTGCGGTGCCCCTCATTATGCACATTTCTCTCCTACTATCATTTACTAAAATGGAAAACGTTCCAAAAACTATACATACACGTATGCTTTTACACTATTTACTTGGATAAAATCTAATTATCAAATCCGATCAAAACAATGCATCAACTGTACTTGACATGTGTTTGGACATAAAAATACTACAGAAAATGCAACAGATTCTGGATTCGAAACTAATGAGCAATTATGCCAGCTGATTTTGTTCTCCCATTCAAATGAAGCAAAACCAAACGTGCATTAGAAGCAAATTATTATCATTTCGCTTACCTCACGAGGAGGGACTGTGGAGTAGGACTTTTCGGTTAGAATTTTGATAGCCAATTTAACATCATCCAAATCTATTGTTCTTTTTTTAGCGTAGGTCGAGTACACCCGGGCTTCCTCAACTGTTGTCGTTACATATCCTGTTGAACGATAAACTATTGTAATTTTTCGAGCAAGACTTCACATTTAATTCTAATAGTACATCTGTTGAATTGAATTTTATTTTAAATCTTACGTACGATAGACAAATTCCAGCATTTGGTTAAGGACTCTAGGTTCATGATGTGTTACTCCCATTTCCTTCAACAAGGCATTCATTACGGCCGTGTCTTTGGGCATGGTTTTTGTCCCCCCAGGGGTAGAAGGAGGGGGATTGGCCCCTCCTCCAGTACCTCCACTCATCCTTTCCACTTATGACCTTTTTCTTCTAGTCAAAATTAAGCGTCAAACTGAGGTGACCTTCACCCTTGACCCACGTTTTTATAATATTCAAATAAATCTGTTTACAATTCGGAATTCTGATTCGGCATCGCAAAAAATTCTTTGGGTTTATTTGTTTAGATTTCCGCGGTATGGGAAGACCATAGAAAGATTTGTGTTATGCAAATAGCCGCGCTTCTTTGGCGGTATTTCCCCTAGTCTCTTTCAGCTTTGTTCTGTCGTGGCCCACATTCATAAGGTTTTTGGAATATTTTCGAAGATTTATTGCTAAAAAATTCAAGTGCAGAGGAGTTTTCAGCCTTGGAAGAAGCCTATCGGATTTGGAAAAGGATTTGGTCATCATGAACGGTAAGAATCCAGTTGTAAAACTTATTCAGCTTTTTTAGTATACTATTTGACCCGATTCGACATTATTATTTTTAACGTAATGTAATTTATCTGAAATTCAGGGGACGGAGATGAAGATGGGAGCATTGCACGGAGCAGAAGCCGACGATCCAAAGCAGATAAAAGTGGTCGTTCTGAAGCATTGGAGAGATTAAAGGGCCTGAGAGGCTTGAAAAATAAATATGAGGTAAAACCTAAAGTAGAAATTGATGACATTACATTCGTTAAAATGTTTTCTAAACGTGATTGCATTATACTTGATGGTATTCTTAGGTTAAAGAGATGGAAAATGTGTACGACACTGTGGACGAGAACACTTATTCACGGAAAGTGCAGGACAGACAAAAGGATGATTGGATTGTTGATGATGGTATGATTTGTACATTTTTTAGAATAGTGGGGAAATGCCATTCACCAAGGAAGACGAATAATGATTACATGTTTTATTTTCTCAATCCGTTCAGGTTCTGGCTATGTTGAGGATGGACGAGAAATATTTGACGATGACCTGATCGACGACGGCGAGGAAGACGCAAAGTTTAGAAGAAAACCCAAGTCAAAGAAAGAGAAAGAAGAAAGAAAATTAGAAAAAGAGTCACAACGAGCAAATTACAATTCATTGCGTGATATGCTAAGCGCGATGCCTGTGAAGCGGAAGCGTGCGGATGGAATTGGATCTGCTTCTGAAGCGTCTTCGTCTTCGATGCATGTCACAGAAGATGATATGCTGGGAGACCTTATGAAGGAATTGCATGAAGACAAGAAACCACGATTTAGTGGAGGTTCATCCCATTCACATCTGAACGAGAAGACGAAACGAGCTGAGAATTTTCTGGAGGAAGCAAAAATTCATAAACCTATGCCATTTGCTTCTCCCAAAGGATTTGTCATGAAAAAGAAGTTTACACAATATAAAGTCCCGGAAGCTAGAACAATTATGGATGAGTACGATAACGGCATTGAAGAACTTTCTCACAATTTTGACGATTCTCCGCCAGACAATGGTTTCACGGAAATGAGTAATTCGAGAGCGTCCACATCGACTCCACATCAACTGAAATCATATCAAGAAGATGTAAAACCTTTTCCAGAACCACTCCAGACTGCTAAAAAGTTGGAAGCGACTTCCATTTCTCAATCGGCTACACCAAAGGTCGTAGTAAAAGTTGAGCAAAATACGAACCAAGGAAAATTTGATGAGATGGATAACTTTGAATCGTATGGTATACTCATGGATGACAATGAGGAAATGTCAACTAAATCAGCTACAAATGGTCCATCATTTATGGTTGGTGGAGATTCTGAGGAAAACAAGGTTTGCATTTTACTTTAACATATGGTTCGAGTTGTCCGTCATTGTTTAATACAATTATCTTTCTCAGGTTTTAAATTTCTTCTGGTTGGACATGTTTGAAGAGCCTAGGAATCCTGGCTGTCTCTACCTATTCGGTAAAGTTCAAACTTCTATTGACGAATTTGCAAGTTGCTGTGTTGTTGTGAAGGATCTAAAACGATGCATCTTCATTCTTCCACGAGAAGCGGTTAGTGTTTCTGATCTTGGAATTAATTAATTTTAATAAATTAAGTTTTGAAATCATAGGAGGACGAAGAAGAGCAGATAACATTTCTGGATGTCTACAATGAGTTTAATGACGTTATCAGTCCTAAATACAAAATCTCAAGTTTCCTTTCTAAAAAATCAGAGCGAAAATATTGCTTTGGACAGCCAAATGTACCAAGACTCGCAGAATATTTGGAAGTTCGCTATCCAGTAAGTGAATATTACGAATTACCGATTACGTCTAGGAAATAAATTGCATTGATCAATTTTAATTTGATTGTTTAGGGAGCAATGCCTGCCCTTCCACAGGATCTTACTGGAAAAACGTTTTCTAAAATATTTGGCGCAAATTCTCCACTCATGGAGAGTTTTTTACTTGATAAGAAATTAAAAGGTCCGTCTTGGCTACTAATTAAAAATCCAGAGTCGGTCGAAAGTGCACAACAGCAGTCATGGTGCAAATTTGAAGTGAGTTTCGAGTTTTGTGGTTGAAAAAACTCAGAAAGTTGTAGAATTTATTTTATTTTTTAGTTCAATTGCGAAGTTAGGGATATTGAAATTAATGTCGATGTGGAGAAAGTTCCACCACCCATAACATTGGTATCCCTAAACATCCAATCTGTAAACGATGCCAATGCAAAGAAGGATACAATTGTATTTATTGGTGTGGCAGTCAACACCAAATTTCCTTTGCAGTCTGCCCTCAGTTCGAGTGGTGGAATTTATCATGATTCATTTTGTCGTAAGTCGAACAATACAAAGTGGTTCTTCTCCAAGAATGTATTTTCAATACTATTTTTTAATTTGTAGTTGTGAATAAACCAATGGGAGAAGTATGGCCATTTGACGTTGATCGTGTAATGAATAGACGAACTATTAAAATGGATTCCGAACGAGCAATGTTGGGCTGTCTTTTGGCAAAACTACAACAGATTGATGCGGATGCTTATCTTGGACATGACTTGAATTTCGAACTTTTGCTTTTGCATTTGTTCAATCACAAAGTCCCCCATTGGTCTCGAGTCGGACGGCTCAAGCGAACCACACATATTGGAAAAGTATGTTATATTAAATTATACCTTATAATTATGGTAGCAAGTTGCAAATATTTTTAATTTTCTATTTAGACGGGAAAGACGCTTGATTATAGAGCTGCTCTCGCCGGGCGTTTACTATGTGACATCAAAATCTCTGCTATGGAATTGATTCGAGCTAGATCTTACGACCAAGCCAGTTTGGCATCTCAAGTCTTAGGAATGAAGGAAGAACAAGTTGCTTCCCTGACTGGACCAGAAATAAAAAAGCTATTTGATTCCTCTGATGAACTTCGTCATTTGGTAAACTGGGGAATGCAACATTGCATAATAAATATTCGACTTGTGAATGAATTGCAAGTCATGCCGTTAGCTCTTCAAATAACAGCAATTGCTGGTAATGCAAAACAACAATTAATTCCAATATTTCAATTTCTCTTAATTTTGATTTGTTCACTTGCAGGAAACACTCTTTGCAGAACACTTTTGGGTGGTCGGTCTGAAAGGAACGAGTATTTACTTTTGCATGCTTTCCATTCCAAGGGCTACATTGTCCCAGACAAATACAAACCATTTACGAAAGGATTCAAAAATGAAAACGAAACTGGAGAAGAAAACGATGGAAAGAAATCAGGGAAAAAGAATTCTGGGCCTTCTTACCTTGGAGGACTAGTTTTGGACCCCAAGAAAGGATTCTATGACAATTTTATTGTCCTCATGGACTTCAATTCTCTCTACCCTTCCATCATTCAAGAATACAACATTTGTTTCACGACAACACTCAATCCAGATGATTTGGGAAGTGATGACAAATACAAAGGGATTCTTCCAGAAGAGATCAGAAAATTAGTTGAGAGTCGAAGGCAGGTGAAAAGTTTAATGAAAGGAAGTGACGTTTCGACTGATTTAATGAGGCAATACGACATTCGTCAAAAAGCCCTTAAGCTAACGGCCAATTCCATGTATGGTTGTTTGGGGTTCAGAAATTCAAGATTTTATGCTCAGGAATTGGCAGCAATGATTACTGGTTGGTAAACTAAATTTATTTTATAGGGCTCGACAGACATGACTCATAAAATGTAATTTGTATTATTTCAGGCAAAGGACGAGAAATTCTTCTAAAAACAAAGGATGCTGTGGAAGGGATGGGTTTTGAGGTAATTTATGGAGACACGGATTCCATCATGATCAATACAAACGTTCAAGATATTCAGAAAGTTTATCAAATTGGAAATAAAATCAAAAGTGAGATCAACCGAATGTACAAGTTACTTGAGCTAGAAATCGATGGTGTATTTCGTTTCCTGTTGCTCCTGAAGAAAAAGAAGTATGCTGCTTTGATTTATACACAGAAACCAAATGAAGGTAGATTGATTTTGTACTATTCATGAGTTGGTCAGGATTTGTTCAACGATTCTAAAATTAACGACATGGCCTTTCAGAGGGTGGTGAAACTGTATTGGAGCTCAAGGGATTGGATATGGTACGTCGTGACTGGGCTCCGATTGCGGCTAATACTGCGAAGTAAGAGTAATCGAAGAAATGTCTTTTCTCAACAAAACTTAACTTTGTACCCTATCCTATAGGCTCGTCCTTGATGAAATTATGACGGAACAAGCACTAGACGACAAGAATTTTAAGATTTGTAAGATACTAAGAGACACCGCAGAGAGACTTAAAGGAGGAAATGTTTCCCTGAAAGAATTGTTAATTACGAAACAACTGGCTAAAAATCCAGAGGAATATAAAGATGTCCAAGGTTTACATCACGTCAAAGTTGCTCTTCAAATGAACAAACTAGGAACGCTTCCCAAGAAATTTCGAAATGGAGACACAGTGTCCTACTTGTTTTGCACGGATGGACTTCCACATCATCTTGCTGAATTGACGAGAAAAGGGTCTAAGGTTAATGAACAAACTAGGAACGCTTCCCAAGAAATTTCGAAATGGAGACACAGTGTCCTACTTGTTTTGCACGGATGGACTTCCACATCATCTTGCTGAATTGACGAGAAAAGGGTCAAAGGTTGAAACCACTGAAGAAATAAGTGCATCTGAAGATGGAGGAACAACCGTAAAACCGGAAGTGGACTTAACTCCGGACCCTGCGTATTATTTGGCTCATCAAGTTCATCCAGTTGTTTCACGTATCTGTGACCCAATTCCTGGGCTCGATGCGGCACGTATCGCTGAGGAATTAGGTAAAGTGCTAAGCTAAGAAAGAGTGTTAATTAATTGATGAGTTTTGCTGATTTGACTAATCGAATATTTTTTGTGTGAAGGAATGGATCCTTCAGCTTACAAGAGACGTCGTGTTGCTGAAGACTCAAGGGAGGATAAATTATTGGGCCAACAGACAGAGGCAGAGAAATACATGGATTGTGAAAAGTTTACATTTAATTGTCCGAACCAGGAATGCCGAGAGGAAAATATACTCGAAGCCCCATTTGTATTTGTGGTAAGCAAAGGTTATTATTTTAACACTAAATACAATTTTGATTCTAATCATTTGTTTCCAAAACAGAATTCTGAAGTTACATTCCCACTTCGAAAATGTTCCAAATGCTCAACTTCTCTGTTGCTCCCAGCCAATCTGAATCACGTTTGTAACTCATTGGTACTCTTCATGAGAAAACTAATTCTAAAGTACTATAAGGTAAGGCATCTACTGAACATTTAATTATTGGAATGCCCTTGTCAACCAAGTAATTTTTTAATCAGGGAGTCTACCTATGCGAAGATCCCAGCTGTAATGGAAAGGATCGGGTCGTATCCATAAAGTTGGATGAAAAGGGACGAGTCTCTTGCCCAGTCCTATCATGCGGTGAGAAAATGTACAAGGAGTACAGTGACTGGGATTTGTACAAACAACTCACATATTTTCGCTACGCATTTGATTTTGACAAGCATTTGGCCGAGCTCAGTCCACCAGAACAGGGTAATTAGTTTAATTACTAATTTTTGAACCAGCAGCCCAGATTTAATTGTTAATATTCTCTTGCAGCTGTGGTTGAAGCTATGAGAAAAACTGAAATAGCACAATCTGTGGAAGCTGGGTTCGTGAGGCTAAATCATGTTGTAAACCAGACTCTCAACGCTTCAGGATATTCTGAAATCAAACTCGGACTTTTGTTTCAAGGATTGTATCTAAAATGATGATTAGGCGATACTGTTATAGATGTAAGGTTGAAAAGTTGATCAAGCTTGAAATAAATGATTTAGATTCGCTTCGAAAAGCATTATTGGCTCCTGCATATTTTTACGATTTTTACAGAATAAAATTTAGTTGTCATAGTCATGCTACTATAAGTTTCGAAACTTCATCCAACAATTTTCACCGAACAAAATCGGTACTTCGCCGAAATATTTTGATATGCCTTAGAATAGGTTAAGCTGTTGGATGGCTCCGACAGCAGTGGCCCGAAAAGGGGTCAAAAAAGGAGGGAAGGCTTTGGCCGGACTGAAAGGAAAGAAAGCAATTGCCAAAAACAAAGCAAAAGGAAAGGCAGGTGCGAAATGGAAAGGGAAAAACAAATTCGGAGCCAAAGGAAAAGGTGGAAGACGACGTGGTCGTAAAGGAAAAAAGCGTCGGAGGAGAAAGAAGAAGAAGAAGAAGAAACGATGTCCCATCAAGCGTCGAAGGAAAGGTGATTAAAGTTTGGGCACTCCTAATTTGAGAATCTTAAAGGCTTACAAAATACGATGGTCTGACTGACCCATGTGTTTTTTCTAGCTCGGAAAAGGAAATGCAGGGATATGTTTGCCCCGAATGCCATGCTCAATTTATACTACATTGCTCATGCAATTGGACATGCTCTCAGGATTCGGAAGTTTAAATGGAAAAAGAAAAGGAAGCGAAAGTAGGTGAAAGTCTATTGAGCCTTTCTCCTAGAGTTTCTAAAGAAGGAATGATTTTCTCTCAAAATTCAACTTTGATTCTGGCCATCCAAGTGTCCGCAAATAAATCAATCATTCTGTCTACCTTCACACGCTAAAACTCTAAAGTAATGAAGAAAATACTAATGATTTTGTATAATGGTCTTTTTTGCGTAACCAATTAAATCCGACGTTCATCCAAGTCTGGTGAATAGGCGTCTACAAAAACGTTTTTGGTTTTTATTAACCATCTTTCATGTGTTATACATATGTAGTTTTACATTGTATTATACTTTCTTTTCAAAAATTCTTTCTCAAAATGGTTGTTGACTATGAGCTAATTGTAGTAGTAGTGCTAAGTTTTAATTAGTAGTTGGTAAGTATATTCGATTACTTAAAAATTTAATCAGTTAATTTGCATTAGCTGATTGGCTAATTTCGATTTGGAAAACCCCTTTGAACTATTACACGATTATTTCTCAAAATACTGATGCAGCTGTCACAAAAATCAAAAAACAAAATTTTGTTCCGCATCTTTCACCCTAAAACTAACAACGTACGTACGTCTAATTCATTTGTTTCTGGTTTTGTGTGTAAGTTTCAAAATTATTGTTCAATCAAAAATCAAATCCATAAAACAACGATAAGTTATTAGTAGTTGCCTCGTCTTCTCATGGAAGAACACATTTGGCAAAATAAACTTAACTAAGCTTAAAAAGTCTATAACAATTTTGAAAATATAAACTAATTTACCCAGTACAATTTACCCGAGGTTCTTCCGTTTGGTTTTTCCAACTGCCTTATTTTTTGGCACAACAAAAAAATTCCTTGGGTAGACATAATTAAGTATTCACGTTTTCTAATACCCAAAAAAGTTGACAAATTATTCACACTTAAAATATTACAAAAAATGAACAAAATGTGTTCAGGAAATCAGGATAGGCTCCTTTTTGGAATTAACGTTGCAATCGTAGGAAGGTTAGGAACAAAAGTTGATTGATTGTGAATCAAACATATGATCGGGATTTGATTTGACTTGACTAGCATGTTAAATGATCATTCACTCGAACGAAAGAATTCAATGGCACAAATTAAAGTCCGTACTTAATACATATTTGGCAAAATATTTCGTACTGATTTCGGAGGGTTATTTGTTGGTGTAAATTAATACAGAAACTTAAGAACTATTCCATTCCTTCACACTAGACTGAAGGAACAAATCTTATGTTCAAAGGTAAAACGTAAAAGTCAATTCGTAAACGTTAATAGAACTTGAACTCAAATCACTTCGAATTTCGTTTTGCTCGAAGCGGAAGCTCAAGTGGGATTCTTGACGTAAACAAGTTTCTCTTTCTTCCCCTGTACTGTACTGTAAGACTTTGAAGAAAACTAAACGTAGACGTAAAACTAACAAGACCAGTGCAGTCCACTTGAATTCTGCTTTAAGTAATGCGAAAGCTATTTTGATCACAAGCTCACTCAATTCACTCTCACACCCATCATTCGATTCGATTCTACAAATACGGACTGACGCAAATATTTTATAATGAATTGACGTTGAGCATGATTTTTATAATCAGGTAGAGCAATTAACTAATTAATGTCTTAAGATATACAATATACTTCATCAGTTTTTACACTGTTGCAAAAAACGCCTTCCAAATTTCTGATTTTCTTTCAAAATTGTGTACGTTGTACATACATTATTTAGGGAACAAGGGTGCCAAGTCCACAACCCTTGCTTTGCTTTCGATTCTGTGTTGTAGTAGGTTTTTTAGTAGTTAGAATAAAAGATTAGAGGAAAAATTATTAGCGGAGTTCCCCAAAATGGAACAACGAGAGAAAAGTCATTTTCCTACTTTATCATTTATGATGATCCGCCTTCACCCAGGATCATCAATTCATCCATCCACCCTCATATCACGTAGACATTGTAATCCTTTATCATGCATTCCACTAGTGTTTTTTTCTCACTATAAACAATCCCATCCTTTCCCTTACTTTCTTTCTTTTTGCTAGAGGTACAAGTTAGTCCTTCAGTTCTCCTTGCCATAGTCGATTTCAAAGAGATCTGTGTTTTTTGAGTCTCTCACTGTGGAACCTAATTCTACAGTCCCTTCTTACATAAAGTATGAATTACCTCTCTAGTAATTTAATTTATATTCAGACGGAATAATAAATCTGCAAATCCTTATTACAGCGCAGCCCAGAAGAATCAAAATAAATATAAAATGAAAAAAAAGAAGACTCAACCCTTCTAAAAAGTGGAGCTAAAATAGAGAGTGAATCAGGGTAGTGCTAACACTATTATCAGTGGATGAGGTTGTAGAACTTCGAAAATAGGTTGGCCTTGTCGTACGCATTGGTCAGTAAACCCAAGAAACAGGAACCCATTGAGGCTGAGAGTGGATCTGAACAAAATAAATGAATAAATATGACTTGTTCTGAATTCGAAATTTCAAAAACCAGTGACAAGTTTAATTCTTAAGTTCAATTTAAAAAAAATCAGTTAACTTACTTTTTCCATGGTCGTTTCTAAAATAGAGATGGTTTCTTCGATGTCATTATTCACTATCACCTATACAAAATTTCAACGTCAGATTGTTCTCACTTACGTACATTTGCCAAAATAGTTCAATTCAAAATCAAATATCCAGCTCACCATATCGAAGAGATGTCCGTAGGCCTTTCGTAAAAGTTCCGAATCTCGGACCAAACGCTCCAGACTTCCATCGTACTATAAAAATAGACAAATGTTAGTCTAGTCTGACTGGGAACAAATGTTAAATCATCGTAATATCAAATAACCCTGTGCATTACATCTGAAACGGCATTAAGTGCTGGGGCTGCAATGAAAACGACGAAAGGCGCAAATTCTGCACTTCGAAGGACTTTCATAGCCTGGGGTTCAACATCCAATATGGCAACAAGACCTTATAAATAGAAAATGGAAAAGTTAATGTAAATACATCTCAGTCAACGTTCAATTTTTTAGAAACACATACCAATGGTTCGGAGTAATAAAAACACATAAAACACGATTTACCTTTACCTTCTGCATGGATTCGCCTTATGGTGGCCAATTTCGTACCATACATGGCTTCTTCGTGAGTTCCATACTCAAGGTACTCATTTGCCGCAATATCAGCCATCATTTTGGCATGGGTAACGAAATGGTAATTTCGGCCATCCTCCTCATCCGGTCTAGGATTTCTCGTCGTGTGAGGAATTGGATAGGCGTAGAGGTCAGGGTGTCTCGAGATTAAGCAGTTTTTTATATGTCTTCGTCCAACTCCATGAGCACCAATGAGAACCAATGAGCGCCGCCGAAATACTATAAGAAAAGAGAAAGTAGAAAGAACAATAAATTCACTCAACAACTTTCCACACCAAGCCAAGCCAGACTATCTATCTCTTTTCCTCCCTTCACTCTTTGCCCCTCTCATCCGAAAAGAAAAGCAACCTAATTACGCAATATCCTCTCAACGACTCCCGACAACAACCACGACTTAAGCTGGGAACTTATAAAATAAAAGTGAAAGGAAACTTCAACCTTATTTAATGTGACGACGACCCTACACACAATACCTATCTAAAAGTCATTAGTTTAGTATTACTCAAAGTCAAAAGTAGAAGAAAGCTCCAAAGAAATTTCTTGAGGGCCAAAGTACAAGTAGCGGGGGAGGATTACGTAATAAAGAGGATGAATGAAACTCAAGATTTTCGACTTTCACCCTTAGTCGCAGATGTCGACCTTTCCTCTCTCTTCTCTAAAATTGAGAAAACAATTTTGTATTTTAATTCTTAAAACCCTTACCAAAACATTTCATCACTTTGGTCTAAGCTCAGCAGAATTTGAAATATACAGCTAGTAGTTAGCATCCTCTTCGTTATGTAATCCTACCACCAAGTTACTTAAGTAGTACTCACCCATAACTTCTCCCAACAGAATAATTTAGGATTCTATTCTACAAGGGAAAGTTGTGACCTCGACACTACATCAACGTGAGGAGAACTTTGAACAGTCAACGCAAATGGAGATTTATTTTATTTTCGAGATTTTAACGTCAATTAGCGCTGACTTGAGTAAACTTAGCATTCAAAGGACTCCTTCACAAGTTGTTCTATCTATAAAGTTGGCTAAATCAATTTGTCACAAGTAAATCCATAAACCAGTCTCAGACTCAGACGATCCTAAGAAATCTCTTCTTACTGAAGACCTACAATTTAATTGCCGAACTATATCCCTGCCAAAAAACTCTTTTAGAATTTATCCATTTGAGAGTAGGATTTTCGTTTAAAAGAGTCGAATGCTTAAATCCAGAACTTACATGGAAGTCGAACAACTTCTTCGTAGGTATTCAGTTCGAGGGAATCAAAGACAGCATTGTGTTTTGCGGAATACTTATCCTTCTTATCATTTTTCTTCTTTTTTCCAAACAGACTACAACTTATCTTGTCATCCCCATTACTTCCAGGAGGTTCTAGATTCATAATAGAATTCACTCCATTGTTATTGTAATGTTTGCTAGATCTTCCAGCAGTTGAGCCAGGTGATTTGCTATTTCCGCCGTATGAGGAATGAGTAGTTCTCCATTCTTGTAATTCAGGTGAAGGAATGAGCCCAGCAGTATGACTAAGTGAGGCTCCAGAAGATGTTGATGATGTGGAAGATGCGGAAGTAGCAGGGGTATCCAGTCTTGCTTGCCACCAATGTGGATCATCCTTTGAAATAACTTGAAGAATATCTCCTATTTTGAAGGAAATCCCCGCTTGTGCGCATGGAATTAATTCATCGTCTTGTGGGTCATAGTCGAAGAGGGCTCGTACAAAAATCTAAATCATAATTAAAACTTTTAAAATGTGATTTTTATACGTGCCTTGCTGAAAATGTCAGAATTAAAAATGCCAAAATAATTTTGAATCAAGCGTGGGTACAAATTCTTTACGAAAATTAAACTATAAGCTGATTATAATAAAACTACTCTACTAAACTGAACATAAGGCAAAATAACCTCTAGGAAGCTGAAATTAATAATTTAAATTGAAAATACTTTTGATAACATGATCGGAAGTTTTAAATTGTCTCGAATGCGGAACCTTGATCTTGTTAAGTCTCTTTTCGTTCTAAGTTATTACAAAGTACAAACTCGTTTTTTTTTCAATTCGAGAAACGAAGAGGAATAAGTTTGTATCATAATATTCGTAAATTCAAACTATTTTTAAAATCGCTCATTCATGAGCCAAATAGGTTCTTGAGAATCAAAGTAAAAGCTCAGTCTTTGATCTTCGAGTGAAAGGAAAAGTTGAAAATTTTTGATTATTTTCTTTAGAGAAAAATCTCTGGGAAAGACTTTTTGACACAATCGATCATCTTTGTTCAAAATCGACTTTCTATGCCTTTGCGGGTGACAAAAATGAAGAAGCCAGAATGTATGCATATTATATGGAAATCTAAGACCTCATATGTACTATTAAATATATACTAAAATCAAGTACACAGTTCAGTGAATCTGAATTAAGCCTATACAACTTAAAATGCAAAATTAACTACCCAAATATAACTGAAGTAAGCCAAATCTACGCTACGTGGGAAACGAACCCAAATAGAGAAGTAGCAATAGTAATGCGAATGGAAATGGTAGAATAGTGTGATATGCTTTTGAATTTAAAACTAAAAAGTGCAATATAGAAGAGCACTACGACTGCATTAGGAAGGACTCGTTCTGACATTCCATGCATATTTAACTGGGACATAGAAAAGCTCGGGTAAAAGGAGACGGACGGACGTGAGCAGAGTAGGAACAGCAGCCTACAAAATGAATGACGATATATCCCTTGGACAGAGAACATCCAAAATAACTAGGTTAGTTCCATCAATTTGACAGAAAGTTACGGGGGGCTCTCTCTCCCAGGCAAGCAGGCCAAAATCTGCAAGGGTTCGCATTCGCATAGCTCACTACTGTGCATTTCAAGCCAAGTCCATGGCTAGACAAGACTAATTATTCCCCAATTCCCCAAACACTTTAACTGTCGATAAAGAGCCGAAGAACAAACGGGACGGAAAGAGAGAGAGAGTCGTGAAAAGGGAGGAGTGCAAAAGGACTAGAGTATAGAGCAACTAATCTTCTAAAATGTCATGCCTAAATTTCTAGCTGCTCCAACTTAAAAAAACATAAAAATAATTGCATATACGAATTAAGTAAAAATAATTTATGACTATGAATGGGAGTAGTACGTATGACTTACTAAAATTGGTTCAGGGTTAATCCGGAAGAGCTAGACATGAACCAGAGAAATACATCATGAGGCTTAAAGACTATAAGTAGTTTTTTCGCAATATTAAATTCGTAGTCTAGTCTACTATAATCCTAATCAAGGCTCATCATTTGAGTGAACCATTAGAGTTGGAAACACGACGCCTACCCACAACACTAGTTGTAGTAGTAATAGTAATGATTATACAAGTTTGAAGAGTCTCAAACTAACGTGTTGGAGGAAATGAGAATCCCCATCTGGGAAAACCGTTTAGAACGAGAATGAAAGTGGAGTCAAATGATAGAAAACTTGAAATTACTTCCATTTCATTTAGGTTATGGCCATGGGAACATCCAAAGCAATAGCCTCTCATCTCCATATTACAAAATTCAACTTGGCAACTCAACGCAACGTAACTCGAATTACTCTTTCATCCTATCATAATAACTTATTAGTTTCTAGACAATAAAAACCCCAAAGGGAAAATGTAAACGCGGAATGTTTCTAAACATTTTCCCCTGTCAAGATGAAACATAGGAAATAAAGGGCAATAAAGTGACAGAAACAGCACATGAGAAGAGAAACGTGTGTAGTGTAAACCTGGTCCCGTCATCACACGTGGAAAGTCACATCACATCCACACACATCCACATGATGGGAGTGTTTCAACATTCAGTTGACTTTCCAAAACTTTTCCTTCTCTTACAGACTCCCATAAATTAGTAAAGGTGACAGGGAAGAGCTTTTCTGCGCTTCTGCATTCTTAAAAGCTTGTCTCTTCCTCAAGGATTCCAATTGAAAAAGCATATTATAATGACATAAAAGACCTACCAGGGGACCAGGACCGACCCAGACCTGACTGGCTGGCACGCTACGGGCATTCATGGCCCTCTCATCCTATCCTACAAAATATTATGAGAAAACTTGGCTCGTTTCACATCAGGAACTCTGAGGAGTCTTCCTCCCCTTTCTTTCTAAATCAATGCAACGTAATGCTTTCCTCGTGTAGAGAAATTTCCTCTAGCAGAGGATGGAAAAACTATTCTGGAGAAGGGCCAAAAATCTCCGGCATTGCCGGCATTCCTAGCTACCTGTCTCCGTTACATAAATTAATACGGACTTATTTCCTGCTCTACAAATAGGATGTCACAAGCTTTGGTTTCAGGTATGCCCGCCCGTATCATCATCATCATCTTAACTCAACTAAAACTAAGGTTTAAGCTTTGGTAAATATAAAATAACGAGGACATGATTTTCCCTCAGAAAAAAAACTAAGGAAGATGAACAGCAAATAGGAGGGTACGTACGACGAGACGACCAGAAGAGAAGAGAAGAAAAGAAGGAAATCGAAATCATCTTCTCTTCTCAGCCCTACTACTTACTATATGTAAACTCTAAAAAAAGTTTTCTTCTTCCATGCTGCAGTAGAAAAAGCAGTTTGAAGTTAAATTATTTTCTAGAACCCATTAGTGTAATGAAAGAGTAATATCGGAGCTGGCTGGACTCAAGGGTAGTGGCGTTGCTTGCTGAGTACTTTTAAATATGTAAGTAAATGTGTCTTCCCAACACGTACGTAGGAGGAAAGAGTCTAGGCCTAGCGTTGTTTTATGGTGAATGGAACATGGTGACACTCAATCAGTCTTACTGATACTCAATTACGCCAGACTCCTATGAGGAAAACGAACTGAACAGTCAGGCAGGCAGTATGGAGAAAAGTTGGAGAGTCGACAAACGACTTGATGATAATACGATTAAACTTTCCACGCTTCCCTGCCTCCAGCCTCCTTTTCCTTTTCTTTCCTTCCAACTCAACGCCTTTTGCTTCCCAGCATTAGGTAGAAATTGAAAAGAACAAATGTCGACTAAATATTCAATAATTGCAACTTACCGGGGCACTAGAAAGCGGTGTAGCCATCGTACGGTATGATGGGACTATTTTGAAAGTGACCGATCCACGGGCGTCTCTCTGTAAGAAAAGGACAAAATTTTGATGAGAAAATAAGATTCGACACTCACTCCATCAATGCCTTCACTGCGAGTCGTGTCGGAGAAAATTGAATCACGAGTGTGTAATCAATAATAGCTAGAGCGGTTTCAGTGGCTCCCTTATCCTATTTTCGAGTCATTATTTGGAAACCACAAGGTGGAAAAAACGATGAATTTTCTTGTTCATATAAAACTACGATAGATAGATATCTTACAAGGTGTGAGATTTTTTCCACACGAATAGCTCGAGTGTCAATACCCATTGTATAAGGACAAACAACTCGACAGGATATTAGTTTATTCACTGGAAAATTCTAAAACGAACGTTTAGATGCTCTGGTTCAAAGTGGACTAGCTTTTATACTAAAAATCTTTGATCCGGAGAGATTTTTTCCACACGAATAGCTCGAGTGTCAATACCCATTGTATAAGGACAAACAACTCGACATGATATTAGTTTATTCACTGGAAAACGAACGTTTAGATGCTCTGGTTCAAAGTGGACTAGCTTTTATACTAAATATCTTTGATCCGGAGAATACAAAAGCGCAGGATTACAGAGGAATCATATTTCCTAATTAACCTTTATTTGAGATTAATCAAAATCAGGAGTGCGCTAAAGGGCAAGGGCAAACGTAATTGAATCAAAGTACTAAATACAGCGAAGCGACTGAATTCAATACATCAAATGAGAAATTGGAACTGGTTTTACTTTTCTCTGTATTGGAAAGGTCAAGCTTTGATTGTTAATCAAATTTGATTGACACGGTCAGTGAAAGTTGTTTCTGACTCTGGGCAAATTGTGGATTTTCCACACTCAACATGATGTAACATACAGCGAAAGTTCATCATATTCGTTGAATTTCCTTTGATCAATTTCTCAAATGAATAGAGATTGAGAGGAACAAAAGATCGCTTACCAACATAGTTTGCAACTGATCAACAGTTTGATTGTACACCGGAATTCCATTAATTTCTCGTATTTCATCGCCCACATGAAGCGTGGCTTGACGATGAATCATTCCTCCATGAAGGATCCGCGCAACTAGGCACCGTCCATCCTCTGTCAGCCTTAGAGTGATCCCCATCGGCTCCTCAGAATTCTTTTGAAATTGAACCAAACGGACTCTCGTCACTTGAGCTTGCTGTTCTAAATCACTTTCCACATCATCATTCACTCCTCCGTTGAGGTATGGATAGACAGCTGGAGGGGTCACACGAATTGCATCTTCACCATAAACTTCATGTATGGATAAGTCATGCGCTTGGAGAGCACCCTGTAGAAATGTAAATATATTGACTTAGCTAGCTTCACTCAAATCTCAAACATCTTCATTAAATTTTCCAAACTCTCAGTCAGTGACGTGACGCAAGCATTGGATCGTAAACATCTCGCACGGATACTTGAGTTTAATGTCAATCTTACTTAAGGAGTGAACAAGGGTCGATTTTGGCAAAGTGATGATACATAGAATCCAATATTTGACCAAACTCGGTCAGATAATAAAACTTCTGCAATTACGACATCCCAAAGATTTCATAGATACTAACCAAATTATAACTACTCTCAAGTTTATTGCTGGAGCTTTGCTTTACGACATGACAAATCATTATTTCGTTTACTGCCTTTGATTAATATTTATAAGCGTCGAGTCAACCAAGTCCCCCGTCCCCACCCTTGCCTTGCTACATTTGACTTGGGAGTCTCAAAGCTAAACGAGCAAAAAATAATTGCCGTTGCCTGCAATGCAGAGATCAGTTTTAATACTGTCATTTAATCCCTAAATAGCCGTCGTAAAGTGTAACGACGACGAAGGTATAAAAATTGGGGGTTTTAACAACCTACTCTAAAAGGACGACGATGACGACGACGTCGGAGGAAGATGTGCTGAGAATCATGGATTCGACCCATCCTTGACTAAACTCATTACTTTCGGAAGGATCGTGCCATCCTCATCGTCAAAGGCCATAATGGATGTTCATTGCTATGCGACGTATACAAAAATATGGAAGGAACAGGTGCAGGTGGAAAGTTGGGTTGGGTTGAAATTGAAATGAAGGTGCTTGATGAAATGAACTATTGATTTTAGATTTTTGAAATTATTATTTTAGTCATCGTCCATTCAGATTGGGGAAAAGAGAATAATAAAAATTGTGTGGACGAATCCACGGCTACGATTTAAAATTCCAAGCAGGCAAAAGCATTTTTGAAGGTTTTTTTATCTCTTGTGGTTACTGTGGCTGGGGGCAGGCAGTGGTTCATGAATGCAACTGCGATCTTTTAAAACCCCCATGGCTCGGCATAGGATGGACACACCGGCTCGAAGGATCTAAAATACTATTCCCTATCCATCTGATTCTGAACTGAAATGGTTGGCCTGTTTGGTTTGGATTTCCAGAATCCAATCCAAATCTTAACTGCTGATTTGATATTCCAAGCGGAAGGATGGACTTGAATTGATAAATCAAGAGACAAGGCCCACGAGAATATAGGTATGGTAATTCAACCCAAACTCCGACATGCCATCAAAAATTTCCAATTTCTAGATTCTAGTACGACTCTGAAGAATTGTTCGTATCCGATGAAAATTAGTCCTAATTTTTAAGACNTACGACTCGGAAGAATTGTTCGTATCCGATGAAAATTAGTCCTAATTTTTAAGACTTCCTTCCTGAGCATTGCATTGCTAGCAATTAGCGGAGAGGTCGGAACAAGAAAACTCTAGCCATTTATCATTTTCCTTGTCCAATAGAATTTACAAGTTTCTTCTAAACATCCTAATAATGTCTGACAAGATTCAAAAGGATAAAAATTCACTAGAGCCATTACCGGACCCTTTCTCCCATAACAAGATCGAATGGACAAACTTTGGTCATAACTACTTCCTGAACCGAAACGAAACTTTCCTACCTAATAAGATCTAAATGCCAGTGACTTCCTCCACGCCCTACATCAATCAAAGTAAAAAAATAAACCGAAACAATTTCTACAAGGCCCTTATTTCTTGACCTAGCTCTAGCAAAAACTTGTATAACAACAAATCGCTAGCAGGAAAAATTGGATTTGACACATTTAAAAACATATAATGTGTCAAGCAGCTAAGCGTTGAAAGAGTAGACGCCAATTTTAACAGCATCAGACACGCAACCCACATTAGTTACCTCCCGAGACTTAATTCAGACTCGTCCAGAGCAAAGTACACGTCCTACCCGTGCAGCCCACTACAACACCTTGGAGACTACGACGGAGTCTATTCCGAAAAGTTATGTGGCAATTCCAAAATGAAACGAACCCTTTCAGTTCAATTCCTCCTGAAACTACAGGGGCAATAAACATTTCTAAAACTAAATACCTTTCAACAAAAGTCAACACTCGCACTATCAATCACTGACTCGTTCATAAACAATTCTTCTTAAATACATTCCAAAAGGAGAAACAAAATAACCCTTCCCACGCCCTATAGTAGTAGTCTTAATTGGGAGTAAGAATCAAACGTGAGTCTGACATGAAAAGCTGGGTGATCATCTTAAGCGGTTGTGATTACAATGTATGATTAATGCTCCTGGATAATAAACTCATGCTCATTCGACTTGATTAACCTACTCACGCCATAAAAGTAATAAAGCATAATACCCCCAGTGATGATGCTTTCTCTATTTTGTGAGACCTTTCAAAATGCAAAAGCAAACCTGTTGCAGAAGTTTAAGATTTAATGACTTTAATTAAGCCAAGACATTGAGACAATAGATGAGAAGCAAAAAGCACGGGGAGGTCTTAAACACTACTGCGGAGCATCCCGCCCTTACTACCAGAAATTCCCAATCAATTCAATTTCCTACTTGCATTTAGGCTTGAGACTGAAATAGGAAAAATGATCAACGGGAGTGGTCTTTAAATACCTTTTAATTTTCGAGCTAATAATGAAATTCCTCTAAACTTATCAACAGTAGCATTACAGATGGGAAACCAATACCACATGCTTTAACAACGCACTTCGTGTTTCATAGTAATTAACAAAATCGGAAATAAGAGTTGCCTAATGATGATAGCTTAATTAGCAAAGTGGTTTCATCTATTTAAATTCCCTTATACCCCATCTAATGCTTTAATGGAGGTTTGAACCAAATTCAAGCAAATTGCTCACCAATACTGGCTAACAATATATTTTGATAACTTCTCCAGAAATCTAATTGCTCGGAAAATAATTAAAACGAATCTCAAAATGTTATTTGCGCACTAAATTCACAAGTCATTCAACCTTTCAATAAACGCCAGTCATTTTGAGCTTTCAAGGGATGAAGGTCCAAACTTTGGGTACTTTGGGGAATTGATTTAAAAAGATGAGGTTGGTTGGCACTGAACCAATGAAATTGGAAAGTTTCACATGCTTTCACTCTACTCACATTCACATTCCCATCGTCATTACTGACAAAGGAGTTTCATTTCTTTAAAACCTTCAGAATCCATTCAAAACGAGAGCTTTTATTTTAACCCAAACTTTATATTATGTTGAGAACATTGTTAGCAACAGTGAAGAGTTTTGAAGCGAAAAGTTTCTAAAATAAATTCTTTGTAGTTCTCTCCGTCTTTGTGCTCCCTCAATTGATCACGGGTTGAATGCTGAATGCTGATGTGTCAGAGCGTAATGGAGTAGTCGAAGGGTGTCAGTCTATAAATGAGGCGAAAGAGAACTAAAGCTACAGCTGCTAGCTACTGTACTAGGCTTCGGACGGACTGACACTACCCTATCAACACCCACACCCATGCCATGCCAGCCATGACTAGGCCTGAAACACTAGACTCAATCAAAGACCAAGTACTGCACTGTGTGTAGTAATAAGCCTAGAATCAATTTGGAATTCATTTGATCTTTGTTTAAACTTTAGCTCAAAACCCATTCCCACTTCTCAATTCTACCCAACCCAGCTTCAAAATTAATTCTGGTATATACAACCTAAACAAACCAAACAAATATTTCCGTTCAACAACATGTACTCCAGTTGATCAAAGAAACAAAAGTACACAAAGGTTCCCTATCCAAGTTTAAATACGTTCAGAGAAGCTGTTGTTTCCTTAAATTCATAATACGTATAAGAAACTATTGAAAACTAAAGTTTAAATCCATTACACACGTCTTTAGAAGTAAAGGGAACAAAACATTGCTGGCAGAAAAAGGAAGGACCCATCCTCAATCAAGCTTATCGGGATTGAAGGCTTAGGAAGGAGAGAAAGTCGAGTTCACACGCCTCCAAAATAGTGTTTATCAGAAAATGCACGTTGACTAATGGTGCCTAGAACTTTTTCAAGAAAAACTTAAAACTTTGTTACATCCGGATCAGTCAAATCAGAGTGTCCTACTTGAATATAAGTAGATTCTTGCATTCAGGAAGTCAGTTGACTTCAATCCAAGATTCAGATTACGATTTCTGAAAGAAATTGAAGAATATCCTTAACAGCCCTTGTACCTACTGTACTGACACTTTCCCCAGGCTAAGGTAGCAAAATTCAAACAAAGCAAAGTGTAAAAACTCTCTAAACCATTTTTACTTGTAGTGATAAAGTTTTACTGTAGTGATTTACCCCACTGTACTTTGACTATCATAAAGACAATTTAAATCCTATTGTGAGGCAGACTGATGGTGTGACTGAGTAGTTGAAAGGTGCTTTCGCGGCGCGATACATATTTCCGTAATGGTGAAACTTTTCTCGCCTCGACATGAAAAACTTTCTCCATCCAAAACAAATTTCTTTCAAGACAGACGGACTGACAAATTCTCTAGACAGTCAGAGAAACCCCAATGACGATTCACACGTGGAAATTTGCTGCTGCCAAAAACTCGAACATTTCTTTTGAAATTTGCCCAGGAGCAACAATATTTTTCGGAGAAAATTTCCCTCAAGAAAAGGAATTACTAGAAAACGAAACTCGTTTGAGCCAGGGACCTTCTTTAGTAGACAGCAAAAAATCTTAATCTTATTGCTAATTAAAAGAAAGCATTTATAGCTTAATGCGTTTTACATGCTCTCTTCATCTTTACACCAAGGCAAACTTTGCGCATCCTATTAATTCTTGAGTACCGTCTAGCTGAGTCAGCCACTCGTAAAATCGGATTTACATAGGACAAAGTATATGTTACAGAGTAATTGCATAGTCAACCTTCCAAGAGATAAAATAACACAAACTTGACATTCTCATTTCTCCTATACCATTATCCTGATTTTATAGAATCTCTCGCTCCTCGAGCAAACTTCAACTATTTATTCAACTCTGTTTTCACTTAATGAAGGAAGAAATTTTATCCTACTTAACCCACCATTCCTCCAAGAGAAGAAACCTTATTATACCCAGTCCTGCTCTCTTCGACTAAGGAAACAAACTTAATGGACGGAAGGCATGTGAGAAGGCTAAAAGGAATTTGATCCTCTTCCGGGCTGAGCCAAAAAGTATATGAATTTTATACTCAGAGTGACTTGTCTCAACTCCGATTACTGTACCTACGCTCGACACGAGGCATTAAGAATCCTAGAATCCAAGAGTTTTCTTTTATTTCTCGCACAGTAAGACACAGGCAGTTCCCCTAGACATTGTGGAAGCTAATTTTAACTAGGGAACTTTTTCAGGGTTCAACCTGTTATGATTGCCCATTTTTCTACACACATAAGCGAATTAAAAATTGAAAGATACATCATAAAATTTTCCTTGACAGAAAACTGAAGTGGTTCGATCGAGCTCCCATAGTTTTTAAGAAAAGGCAAAAGCTAAAAGATTCCCTTTTACACGATTTTCCTTTCCTTTCCTCCTTTCTTCTTTCAATGACTCTTTCATGTCATTTTGTGTTTGTTTTATGGAAGTGGGTTTCCCAAAAACTAAGTTAACAGTGCTATTTAAGCTATCTCTAAAGGGAGCTTAAACTTATCCAATGGATGAACATAGTATAAGAATAGTGGTAGATGAAGGAGATTTCAAAATGAAGACTAGCTAGCTGACTTAAGCTATATAAAAAATAGTAAAGAGTAGAAATTGAAGCTCTCTCAGTCGTGCATGGAGTCACTCAGAGCAGGGAGTCTTAAGAAAAAGAAAAGGAGAAAAAAAAACCAAAAAGGGAAGGAAAGTCAGTGATGTTAGTTCATCCATTCCTCTTGAGGAAAATAAGTGGAAAGACCGCATGGTGAAACAAGGGAAAATCCCATCATGTAGGTTGCATACAAATGGGAATCATCTCATTTCCTTTCCACACTATGTCTATATGTTAGTCTTACTACTACTACTACTCTAGTCAATCTGAAAACTATGGCTGGCTAAACTGCTCGGACCAACCAAACCTTGTCTTGTACTCACGTTTTCTCTTCTTATTCTGGGAAAAATTCCTCTCTCAAACTTTTCCTCATGCAGCATGGTCAGAGAATATTGGGGCAGTGAAAGCAGAGCAAAATGAGAAAAACATTTTATTTTATATAGGTGAAGGTAACCGAGCAACCTGGACACCTCACTGCTCTTCTTTTTCTCCACAAATGAGCAACCATAGCCAATAAGACTCCTGGCGTTGGCCGCCGCACCAATTGCTTCTCTTTCTCTTGAGCAGAGTGCATCCATCCTCAAACTTTTCATCGATTGCGTGTTATGTCATTCCACCGAATAGTTCTCATTTTCTCCAAATTACAACCTCTTCCTCCTATTCCATGGTTCCAGAAAAGGCGTCTAACGTTAGTGTCTTTAATGCCTCTCTCCAACCACCGCATCTCTGTGGCCGTTTCCATACTTAACGGTTCAAGTCCAAGTCCATTAGCTTAGGCTCTGTCACTTCGTCCCACACAATTACGCACGCACATTCGTTATAAACCCCGCGGACAAAACTAACCTGACTGCCTGCATTGCCCTGCCAAATTCTAGTACGTACGACTCATTCAAATTGTGCTGAGTCAAAGATTCAATGGTCCTTAGCTCAAATCCCTATTCTCATATTTGCATTCTGCTGTCTTCATCGAAAACCAATGGTTTACTCCTGGAGAGAGAGTAAATCCGAGGGAAAAACTTATTCCGCTCAAGTCAAAGTTAAACCGTCGAGTATGTCGCGCCTGCCAGCTTTGCTTATAGTTCTCTAAAGTTGTGTGTGGTGTGAATCTAATATGAGTCAACCAATACACTACAACACTCTAAAAGCTCACCTTACTTCATGCATAATAGAGTTACCACACCTGGCTCAAATGAAATTCAATACTTGGCAAGCAAAAACCTAAGGTTGAGCTGAGCGCTTAGTCCATCTATCTATCGAGGCCACGAGGTACATGTATGTGTACACAGGACGACGATTCAATCGGATTCTGGCAATCTTCCTCTCCCATGAAGTCAACCCCAGCCCAGTGTAAGCTCTGATTCAGAAAGACAAGACAGACAGAGGTTGTAACAAAAGTCAACGGGAATTTAAATAGAAACATGATCCGATCCAATTTACCATTCACACACACACACCCAACTTAAGATTTCATCTCCTTTCCCTACCTTCATGTCTTTCCTTTCTATTAACTCATGACCATTCTGTATGCACCCACCTACTTAGATTCAATGTTTCGTTCGGCATACTACTACAAGTTGGAACATAGTTTGTACCGGGAGAAGAGAAAGTAAGGATACGGGTAATAGAGAAGGGTTTAGAGTACAAAAGGAAGGAAAGAGATTCCTTGCACATGTACATGAAGAGTATGCGCATTCAGTCATCCTTAGCAGCAGCCCAAGCTGAGCTCGACCAAACAAAACACGAGGGCATATACACAGTCAGAGAGAAAGTTATGCCCTGCTTGCCCTTACAGTGCACAACACAACGGAACCGAGTCAGTTTCATTCTGTATAAAAAGTTGAACATCTCTTATCCCCATGTTTGCGCTTGAGAAAGTTCCCATGGATGTATAGCAAGGAAGGGAAAGAGAACGGGGTTGCTTTCTCCTAGTATGAAGTCCTAGTGAAGACAGGCGAAGGGAATGAGCCAAGGATTCGGTTCGGGTCTCTTAGCTCTAGCTCGTTCATTCGGGAGGAGAAAGCGAGAGAGGAGAAAGCAAGGATCCATAGGAACAACAGACGGTCTCTTCCATCCGAATCAGATCGCCAAGGAGACGGCCTTCGGAGGCTGAGCCGCCCTCTCCGGATCCCCGAGGTATCGATCACATCCCAGCATCTCCAGCTCTGGAAACCCGGCTGTTACCTCCATGCCCACATGCATATTCCATACATCCCATTGCTCAAAGTTAGCTCTTATCTCCTCCGAGCTGGCTGAACCGTCGTGCCAGTCAGTGGAGCAGGAGCCCAACTACCCACCTTCCTTTCTTCCACTGCCATGGCCATGCCATGCCAAAATGTCCTTTCATATATTTACCTACATATCATATACAGACAAGTACACTACTACTACTGCATAGCATAGTACGACTGCCGACAACTAACCGAAACGACCCATTCTTCCATCCCCTTCTCTCTCTCACACATTATTCTGACTATTGTCAACCCGCTCCCTCCAGGACAGTTCAAAACAAATGGAAAAGACCCACACCGCCACTCTTTCCTTTGTTCTCATTTTGTGACAGGGCGTGAATGCTGGCTGGACTTGGACAAGACAGTCAGCCAGACCCGCATCAACTATCATTCTAAATGCTTGTCTCTCACATCAAAATTAACACCTTCCACCTATGAATGAGACAATTAACAAGCCACAATTTAAACGTCCCTCGAGTCATGAGGAGGACAACAGAACAGAACAAGGGCTTTTCTCCGCTACATCAATTCTCTTCCTTTCCCAGCCTCATTCATCGATTAGAAAGTTTCACAGCTTAGCTTGCTGAGGGAAAGAGTTGCCCGATTAGTAACTCGGATCCACTCACTATACAATTCACCAACCTAAACAGGTAGGCAGGAAAGCAAGGTGTGGATTCACAAGCAAAGCAGCAGCTGACATAGATTTTTTTCACACATGAGCAGGGAAAGGAGAGCAGAGCAGAAACGCTAGCTACAATAGATCAATCAGTCTCTTTTTAATTGTTTTATCTCCTCGGCTTCTATGCAGATTTATATTCAAAGCCTCTGAGCTGAAAAGTATTAGACTCAGCTTTGAACTCCTAAGTCAGTGTTCCTAATACAGTGAAATGCTATGCTAGAACCTCACGCGCGTGGCACTTGCCACATATGAGTGGAAATTCGACGCAAAATCCTGACACGGCACAACAGAACCAGACTTACTACTACTAATAATAAAATTGAGTAGAAAGCTTTCATTGAATTTTAAGTCAGAGGAAAAGGCTTCCATATCATCATCCGACAAGTTCGTGCGTCAATGATTAACCAGAACCCTTTGAAGAATTTAAACAGATCATTCTCAGCCAAAGTCATGTCGTGTCGAATAGTCAATCAGAGATGTATCCTGTCTTGTCCTCCTTTCTTCCATTCCGTCCCAATAGGTATAAGGTCAATCAAGTAAGCAACAGAGCCAAGCTTTGCGCGAAGGACACGACAACGACACTTTGAGATCACTTAGGCTCAATTTCATGTCCCATCGTCCACCTTGTGCCTGTATGTTCGTTCATACATTGACACACATGAAGTAAAACCTTGGAGATTCCGCGTGATTGGGTTGAACCGTACAAAATCCTAGGAAAAAAGGATAAAGGAGCTCCTAGCTAGTTCGTTCCGTCCCCGTTCCACTACCACTACTCAAAATTCTGTGCACTTCAACTCAAGGCTTTTACAATTGAGTTGCGGTTGGTGCACGAGCTCGCTTAGCAGAGAAAGTCACTTTCTATCTTATAGCCAGCCTTACAAGTTTTTCCATACGTAGAGAGCTCATTCAGCTTTACTCTAATCTTTTGCTTTCCAGTCATAATCCACATACGTTATAAGTGGACTTATAGGGTCATTTACATCAATCCGTCAAAAGAAATTTGGGTAAGGATGAATAGAGTCAACCAAGCCGTAATATTCGAGTGCTTATGGGCACGCACGAGCGAATGAGTTGAAAAAAAAGTCTGTAGTCTAGTTTAATGTACCTCGACTCTGCCTGCCGAGTGGAGTGAAAGCAAAGAAATTGAATGCATTAGTTAAGCGGATGTGCCAGATTCAAAGAAATTTTTTCCTTTGCATTCATCTCAAAGAGGAGAGATTTGGCCGCCTAATTTCACCGTGACTTTCTCCGTGAAAGTCTAATTTTGGGAGCTGCTAAGCCACATTCGGACCACAAGCTAGTCTTGAACAGCAAATTATAATTCTACCCAAGATTTTACTAAATGAGAGTAAGTTTTACTCATAATTTGGAACCTGGCATTTTCCCAACATGTATATATTTTGCCGGGTCGCATAAAAGTTGATCATTTAGATACAATTAGGAGAGTGCGGGTAAGAAATGAATAGTTTATAACCCCCTTTTAGTATACATAAAGCGAGTGAAATGTTTATGGAATCATCAATCCTTCCATATAAAAAACAACTCATGGCCCAGGCACGTACTCACAACACATGTGAGAGAGCCAGCTCAACATAGTTTCACCATGCTACAGATTGCAGTTAATAAAGCCCACACATGTTGGTATAGTCGGTTGAGTTTTACAAGGATAAGTCGAATAAGTACACTGCACAGCACATATCCCCAATGCCAATGCCTTTCTACAGAATTCATTTGAGTAATCCCCAAAAGCTCACAGGAAATAGTGAATTGAACTGACCACAAGGTAATGGACGCCATCACTTATCCTACACCAAAATTCTGAGCAGGATTACCTTCAGAAAAAAAGTTCAACGGATCTATTGTAAAAATTCTTCCCATTATTTTCAGACCTGAAATTGTCACCGATATTCATGAATCATGCGGCATTCACAGAGGCATGGGTCCGCGGGACAGTTTTATGGCGCGATTCTTAAGAACACTTTAGAATATTTATTTTTATTGCCTATCAGGTTTTCTCTGTGGAAAGTTTTTGCGCAAGAAAGTTTACTTCAGTCTGTATGTTTCTAGGTTTTCATTATCACTAGACCATCATGTTTTTTCACAAAACCACTTATGAATTGAAGAAATTTATTAATTTTTAGAACTGAAAATTAATCTAATTCCTTTTCCGATGATTATATCGTTGAATCTAACAAATCTAGCCTAAACTCTAATATTTTAAAGAATATAAAGACAGGTAGATTCGATTTTCCTGCAAAAATATTTTCTTAAGATCTGTTTTTCACATTAACCCTGATAGAAAAGTTCACCCAACCGTTCATTTAATTTAAAAATAAGAAACCGTGGCGCAAAAGTATTTGATAAACAGTAATAAAATTTAAAATCGATCAAAATCTAATCCATTTTCTTGTTCTTTTACTTGAGCCTACGAAAATACGAGCAACAGGGCCAAGTTCCAAAAAGTGCATAAAATTTAGAGTTATCAATAGGAGAGGAGCCCGGGACAAAAAAAAAGCGAGATAAAAAGACTGGAAGAGAAAACTGAGTGCTTGTTGGAAGTAAAAGCGAAGTATTACTTGGGTTAGCAAATTGGATTCCACATGACAAGACTCAATTGCCGAGGCGAGGAAGAGAGACACAAGCAGCGCAGCCAAAGAAGCTAGAGGGCAAAAATAGTTGAGACGTTCGAGTTGGATTATTGGTTGGAACCTTCATACTTATCAACTCGATCTAATGAAAAGTAACACATGGATTAGGATCAGAGATTGAGGATGGTTCATTTTTAACCACGAGATGAGAATGAGACCATGAGAGCAGATTACTCGAGTCGACAAGACAAGAGACACGATTCAAACTAATGAATGCGCTTAAGGAGGAGGACTTAAGATAAAGAAAGCATTTATCAGACAGACTAGATCAGCAGGTTCTCTGTCCCGCAAAAAATTGCAGCGTAATCATTTTTTTCAACCAACCTCCTGACAGGATTTATTATTCAGCAAGATGCGGGACGAAACCTATAAACCCGATTCCGAATAGGATTAGCAGGCAAGATACTTATGTGCATGCGGAGACTACATGTTTAAATCCATAAAAAGACAGGACCATTTTACAAATACAATTTCCAATATGCTGTTACAAACTGATATTCACGATTATAACGATTACTTTTAGTCAGAAACAAGTAAGTGTCTCGTTAAATTTCTCATCTAGAATATCGTTGTGGGTTCTGATTCCCTTACAATATGATGTGGCCCATACCATAACTTCCAATTTAAAAATCAAAACTTCCCTTTCCAGAATATTTTATGTGCTCTACCTATCATTCTCTCCACTTAACACACTTGCCGAACCAGACTGCTCATATTCAGACCTGTTTGGATTCATACGTACAATGCAGGAAAGTAGCATCTCCAAAGTGGGGGAAAATTGATGTTTCCCCGTCAATTGAATTCATCATTGAATAAACAGGAATTTAAATTCTGGGAGTGATCATACCAAAGAGCGGTTGGGTTGAATACGATTAGCATTAGCACATCATGCCTTAACATGCATAGGAATAACCTTATTAATTCGTTATAAAATAACCCGAGAGTACCTTAAACCGAGGGAAATCGATTTAGCAAGTCAGATGAGGGCTCAAGTAAACGGAGTGAATTTCACTCAAGTTACAGGCATTGCATCTGCACCGCACAGTACCACCCAGCCCAACATCCATGATTCCATCACCCAAGGCTCCAGAAATGATTTACCTTCTTCCATACATAATCAATCACCACGGGGAAAGTGGAGATGCATAACTCTCCGGCGGTAAGTAATGCAAACCAACTAAAAAATGTTTTCTTCTTCCCTGCCACCAGCTCGTCTATCCCAATTCATCCAAGTTATGTACATACGTAGTAGTAGATACGCAAATATCAAAATTGCTCCTGAACGTAAAAGCATGTTGATGCTTCAAACATCATGTTGATCTCAAAATATTACATATTCTCCTTTCCTTCTTCAGGGCTAAAGGTAGGCTGAAGCAAACAACCAAGAACACCAACCCTTCCGACCCCTATGCATACATAACATAAGAAGAACCCTGCATCCAAAATAAGCACTCAAAGATGTTCTTCTTTAAGGATGAATTGATCTGGGAAACTATTAAAGTTGAAAGACTAGTACTTGCTCCGTCGTCCAAGACTTGGCTTGAAGGATCGGAACCGGAAAGTAAAGTTGTTATACTATAACGGGTGATTCTTTATTGCCTATATATTCAAGGATCTTCAAAGTCACATTCCAGTTCAGAACCAAAAAACCTGGCAGCGTGAAATCAAGCAGCTATGAGAGATTTTTATTTCGATATTTCTTCAAAGTTCAGTTCAGACCTGATTTTCCTCTAACGGATATACCCGAATTGACTTCTCAGTTCCTTTCTACCGCTGAACGTAATTCTCACATTAATTTAGAAAAGTCGTTTAAAGCCATGGCTATACTTTCCGGCTCAAGCTCAAAGAAGAGTTTTACATGTTAAACCCATCAAGTTCCTTTAATGTTCAAAGATATGAACATCGGGGTCAAAACCGTCACTTTCTCTTCTTACAAGAAGTTGTGGAGCTCTTGTGACACAAGGGACCTTGTGCAATAAGTCTGAATTTCCATCCCTTGTTTCTTTCCTTCTCCATGATGGGATAATATATTAAATCTTACGGCCCACTCAATGATCCAACCGAGTCGCGCAAGCAGCTGTCTCACGCAATGCAGTGGTTCTAGTTTCCCCAAGTAGTTTGTATGTAGACCTAGTCCTTTACACTGACTGAGTGAAAGGTATTAAAGAGAAAAGAGAAGAACATTTTTCGGGCTCGAATTCACAAGTAGTCGCACGAATGAACGAGCAGCGGACGGAAATGGAAGACCCCGGACCTCAAAGACACACGCAAAAATGTTGCAATTCATCCCAATTTTCCTCTTGAGCTCTATACTAGGAGCTTCAATGAACAATATCTCGAGACCCTTGTGGTTCTTTTTTCCTCCTCTTATAGTCAGAACACAACGTGAAGGGATATTGTACTTCCTTCCTCTATCTTCGCCAAGACCAGCCAGCACATCTGTCTCCTGTAATGTAACCTATTTCTTCATCTCACTCCTACCCAGTTCGCAACGTCAGGTGGAATCTAGCTCCATGCATTTTACTAAACTCTTCTTTAGCCAAAGCATCCATCCCATGTCAGTTCCTCTCTTCCATTTCCTTCCTTTTCTCTCTTCCGCCGGCACCCGGCTCCCGCTACGTCTACGTCATATGTAAATGTGACTAATAACAATGCCAGCTTAAAAAACCAGAGGAAAAAAATCCAAACCATTTCTCTTGACCTCAGGGAGTCAAGTCTGTCAGTCATAAATTCAATTGTGGGTCTCTTGTGCCCTCGTTCACATATTTGTCTAAAGTAAGCAATCTTGTGCCAAGGAATCTGGTTTTGAAGGAGGACCACCTTTAACTGTCTATCTTTTTAGCAGATAACGCCACAAAAAAACCTTTATGGGTAAAGTTGTTACTATTTTCTATAGAACCAAAGCAGCAGATGCTCTGCCCTGTNGTCTATCTTTTTAGCAGATAACGCCACAAAAAAACCTTTATGGGTAAAGTTGTTACTATTTTCTATAGAACCAAAGCAGCAGATGCTCTGCCCTGTCTGTCAAGTCAAGCGAGTCATTCTGAAAAAAAAGTTCTTTCACTCAAACTATGAAATACTACAGTAGAGGAGGGCTGGAAAAACTCGATCAAGCAAACCAAACTAGCTGCTTGGATGGTTGCGTAGAAAGATAGAGAAAGAAAAGCTTTTCACCATCACTTCTTTTTTTCCCGTATTCCAAGTTATGTACACGATTTTCATTCTAAGAAAACGAAAAAGGAAGAGAAAGAGGATAGATTGAGACAGAGTAGTCATATAACTCATAAAGCCTGGTAAAAATATTGGGTTTTCATTTGCACTCTGCTCTGCCGCAACATTCGCAGTCAGTGGCTGGCTGGTTGTGCGGTTCCCTTTTACATCTTAAGATTCTGTCGCTTCTCCTTGGAGTCTGTTTCCTTCCTTCCTTCCTTCCTCAACTACAGCCAGCCACCAAAACCAAGCAAGCTGTCGTACGTACGTATTTGTCGGCATTTCTTTTGTAAATATCAACATTTCACGCTTTGCGGAGATTTTGTTATCCAACTAAAGAATCATTGCTGGACGAACGATTGCTAGGAAACGTTGGTGCTCAGCCAAGTGAAACTCTCAGATGAAGCATTCGAGTTGAAAAACAAATCAAAGATGTTATTTCTCCGAATCAAATAATTTTTTATAGGAAATTTCCTAAATGGGGAGGAAAGGTCGATCTTGTAAGATTCATTGAATAAATGGAAAGAGAGAGAGAGAGCGGGGATCATTTATGTTTTTCTAATCAAAACGATTTGACAGGAGAGGAATCTGTGTAGTTTATCTACTCAAAATGGTTACTGTCAAACCTTTCAAATGCCTTATTTCCACTTCTCCGGCCCCTTTCATTTCTTTCCCAATTCCATTGCCTCCCATTCCTACGGTAGCAAAGCAAAAGCAAGCCAAACTCATTCTTTTCCCGATCCACACAAAGTCTAGGAGCAGAACGAAATCGAAAACGAGAAAAAGTTTCGCTCTAAAAACTAAAGTACCTACGTTTCTTTCACACCGTACGGTTCCCCGATCTAACATTCTATTTCATTTCTCAGGCTTTTCTCTTTGCTCTCATTCTTTCAGTCTTACGAACAAAATCCAATGTTAGCGTAGTAGTGGAATGAGTCAAAGAGAGACAGAGAAGAGACCCAAGCCGACTCAACCCGACCACATTCTCACTCTGTCGACTCAACTTAATGATAAATGCCAGCATTGACAAATATAAAGTGCCAGACTTGGCGCCCCCTTCCTTTCTTCTAGTGTTAGACCAGTGCAAATAAATTGCAAAACTCAAACCCGAGCAGCAAGAGAGGAAGTACAGTGCAATCGTTTGAGTGTGAAATGCAATTGGGTGCAATGTGATAGTGATGGGGTACTTAAACTTTAATGGATTAACTCTTTAGGATTTAACTGATTTTGCAATCAAGCATAGTACACACCAACCACTACTCTGTCTACGACTCAACTACTTGTCCCTAATGAATTGAGACATAATTCATCCCATTGCTTTCCTAGACTTTCACCGCATGTCGAAACAAGACCTAAGAGGATACACTCCCTCTCACCAAGATACACGATTAGACCGTGTAGTAACAAGTAAGGTCCTACCTTCCCCGCATTAACCAGAATAAAAGACATCACAGGTTGAACAAAGCCGCCATCACTCAGACCAGGCGAACATGCAATTATTCTTTCATTTCAATTCAACTTATAGAGAAGAAGAGAAAGAGGGTTGGAAACCCAAGTCCGGAAATTAATTTAAGTTTGAGCCTAACTTATTTCACCTCTAGGAATAATTACTTATAGACACATGGATGGAGAGGAATTGCAAACTTCAGCGCGCTCCATAAATTCTTTGAGTTCTGCTGCTCCTGCTCCTGCCTTACTTTGTATCTACCCATTTTACTCCTACCAATCTTTTTCCCGGCTGCTAAAACCGGCAAGCAATAGCATACAGTCAGTCGACAGAGTAGTTTTCCAGAAAGAAATGAAATGAAACGAAACGAAGGAAGAAGATGAGAGAAGAATAAAATCGGTCCGGGAGTCCAACTCAAAATTCGGAGCCTTGCTTCCAACCCTTCCTGCCGAATCTCTCTTTTTCCTTTGTGATTTCAACTCTTGAAGACGTATGCACATGCACTGCACTAGTTCAACTTAACCCTCCTTCCTTCCTATGTATCCTTTTCCTTCTTCCCCAACATTTACATTCGGGCTTCGTCCATGCATTCATTCCATACAAAGACATCCACACAGGAACATACAGACATTAAAGGCCCCTTCTACTTTTTTTCAAACATAGACAGAAAGGAAAAGAATGAAAGAGAAAGTCCTAAAAAATTTCGCAATGCGCAAATAGATGAAGAGAGTTGTGTTGCTAGTAGAGTGTGCAATGCAGTGTGATGAGATTCAAAGTAATGTAAACTGTGTATGCATGCAAGATCGTAATAGTTTCGTCATTGATTTAGCGGTTGAAAGAGAAAGGGGGCAATTGAAGGAAGAAGATAAATCGAGATGGATTCGAGCTTGAATTTGAGAGGATTTGTATTCAATTTGGAGCATCATGTCGATGTCAATGTCATAACAGTGGCAGACAGAATCCAATGCAATGCTCGTCTCCTGATCGAGTCAAACAGAGAAACATTTGACGATCAGAGGAGAAGAAAAAAAGATAAGAGCGGATTGACTCCTTGTAGAAACCGGCTACCCGGATTCCAAGCGTCCACCAAACCGCAATTCAACACAAAATGCACTTCGCACACATCCTCGCACTCGAGTCTCTCAGAAATATCCTGAGGAGAGCCGACCGACCATCCCGATGACACCCCATTCGATACATCTAGACGTTCAAGAACTTTCTCCTCCCAAGATAAACATTTATCTAAGGAAAGAAAAAACGTCTTATCTCAGCCTACCGAATAAAAAAAACTGGGAGGGCACTGTTTGTCCCGGGTAGAAAAATCAATCATTTCCTCTTCAGGCAACACAACACACACACAAGAAACCACATACAATATCCGACCCAGCAGCACGCGACATGATTCACTGAGCAATATTTCCAAATTACTTTAAAAGAGATAAAGAGGGGATAAAAATAAAATGAAATGCTTTGCCTGATACTGGTGGTGATGTGAGTGTTGGAGATGCGGTGGAATTGGCATGGGTATGGCAATGGGCATTGGCGGTGGTGGTGGTGGATAAGCACCAGGATGATGATGGTGAAGATGAGGATGTTGATGATGGCCAATCTGTTGTGGTAAATAGCCGTTTGGCATGGCCATTCCAGTGGGATTATGGATTGGACAAGGCGGGGGAATGAAGTCCATGTAGTCAGGATGATAATAAGGTCCTGGATACTCCATTCTTGAATCCTCCTCCAAACACAACAAAAAGAAACACTACACAGCAGCAGCGGCGGGGTTTGTTTATTGCTTTCCCGTCCTTCACTCTCAGTAGTGTATCTTCAGGATGTTTTACACAGTTTGAATGTCATAATAAAGACGTGTGCCATAACACTACTACACACAAACTACAAAGCCATTTTCTTCGTCTTCCTTGCACTTGAACTTCTAGTGCATTCGTAGCAGCCCTATTCCTTGTCTTCGGAGTGGTAATAAAATCAGAGGACGAGTATCTTGAGCAGCCCTCACACAGCTATCTCTCCTTCGACGACGACTTCTCCTATCTTCAACTTTCCCACCCAAAACGAAGACCAAAACTCTTTGCCTCAAACATGAAGAAGACAAATAGAGTTTCCCCATTTCCTGTTTCTATCTTCCCTTCTTCTACTTCTACCAAGGATCATATAGATAGGATGACGACGAGACAGAGAAGATAGAAGAAGACGATCAAAGAATGAAGCTGCTGCTGCTCCAAAACTCTCTTGAATTTAAATCCAAATCTCATTCATTCGCTTCACCACTTCTGAGAGTCTCATTCATTCCTTCCAACCCACCCGTGCCCGTGCCAGCCAACCCATCCTTCCGCTTCTTCCGTCCGATTCTTTTTCTTCAGTGAAAAGACTCCTCAAGTAAGTAGTACGTACGTACGTAGTTGTACTCTGTCTATCTTACTTCAACTTGGAAAAGAGAAAAAAAAATAGGATTTCACACTCCTTCCGTCCTCGTCCTCAGTCCACGTCCTTCTCCTTACAAATCCAATTAGAAACACCAATTTCCTTTCAATTCAGCACAATGACTGCTTTGAAATTTCAAACAACTCAATTCAATCTGAATTGATTTAGTCCTGATTACTCTTCCTCACTTCACTTCACATATTATATCAACAAATTGGCTTCATTTTATCATCTCAATCACCAAGTTCAAGTGGAATTTGAGCACTATTACTAATTCTTCCGACTAATTATTTATACAAACTCAAAGGGATGATTTCAAATAAAATGTGCACACAGAGAAAGCTTGTGTGAAGGAATTAAAGTCAAAGCTGAATTTAATTTCCTGTCAGTTGAATGTAAACCTAAATGAGCAACCAACCAACCAGCTCTGTGCGACTGTCCTTAGTCAGGTCCCGGCCCTGTCAAAATGTCAAACTCACACTCGACGATCAGCTGAAGAAGAGAGATCGCAAAATAATTCTTCTTCGGAAGCACTCCTCTCCAGAGCACTGGAAAGAATGACGACGGTTCTCCGGTTTAGACTCAAATTCCAAGAGAGTGAAAGTCGGTTTCGTCCAACTTTTCCCTTTTGAACGACGACAGTTCCGGAGCGAACGTATGTTTAAGCCGTGGAAGGAGGGCACCGAATGTGCAAGCAAAGCTCATGGAAGCACAAGTGATTCAATAACGAATTGGTGCATCTCCCGACCCGACTCTCTACCGCCCGCTCCACGCATGTATCTTCTCCCATCCGATAAATTTCCTTTCCACGTACGTACTCTTCACCGGCCCACAAAATAGTGTCCAAATACAAAGTACTATTACTCTCATCCAACTCGAGAAGGAATCTGACCTGTGACCTTGAATTCAGGAAACTAAGTGAATACAACTGACCCTCAAGCCACGTCGAACATGGCCAACTTCAACTTTCTCTCAAATTGGTAATAAATTATTCACTGGAGAAGTAAGTCAATGGAATAATAAACTAACCAAGAGGATTCACGTACTAAAACCGAGTGACATTTCCATACACAAAACCACAGAGTCCCTCAGCCCAGGGATGTTTCAACCTAAACTTTCTCCACCTTACACTTTCTCCGCAGATGGAATCCTGAATGCAGGACTGTTTCTCCGTGCAGACAAAGATAACGAGACTCAGTTCCGACCGGGAAGGAGAAAAAGACAAGCAAAACCTGGTTGGATAAAATCATATAACGCCGACTCAAAGACCCTTACAGAAAGGCGACGGGTAAACGAGAAATAAACCAAGGAGAAACCTTCTGTCATCTGTCGCATTAGATCACATCACTTTTTCTGTCGTCCTACACACCAGCTAATATGATATAAATAAAAAGAGGAAAAGGGCAAGGTGAACAGCAGGATATTTCACGGCATTTGGCACAAACGAAACGGGTTTGGCTAAATGAGAAATGAAAGGGACAAAAATATAGAGAAAGAAACTTTCACCTATTTTCTCCTGCCTGGTTTGGTTATTGCAATCTGGTGGAGCTTACAAATACAATTAATTTGAAGGGAACTCAACTACTAGGCTGCCATTTCCGCCGAGGAAAATAAGTAACGGGAGAAATCGTCCCTTTGATTTATAGGAGCCACTGTCACAACTGCAAAAAAGTTCTTTCGTCTGACAATTCAGAAAGTTGATCTAAAATGAACAACGAGAGAATCAACCACCATTCCGCGTCTTGCGAATAGAATGCCTCAATTTTTAGTATTTTTCGAGAAAGTTTTTCTTCCAATTCGTCTTTTTTCCGTCACGCATTGTAGGTCCAACTTTCTAATTTCCATTTTTCTTTTCCAAGATTTAGCTCCATTGCAAATGCACTGGGAATAGAATATGAAATGATCAAACCCTCATTCGATCGTGCGTAATTTATTCTTTCCAGTCATCAAACTCGTGAACTTATACTCATAAGTTGAAGGGAAACTTTTTCCTGTGGAAATTCGATGATTTCCATGTTAGACAATCATTTATGCCTGAGCCTGACTATTTGTTACAGAAGAATCAAACTGCTACCAGAAAGCACAGGTGCGTCAAACTATTCAAACTCAAATCATAGAAAAGTAAACGTAGCACTGATGGTTGTAAGGACCTCGACATATAAGATTCTTGAGAATAGCATAATCTTTGCCACGACCCATTCTTTTACTGACCTTCAACATGCAAGTTCAGAAAGTTGCAAATCCTTTGTTCCGTTTAAGCGGAAAGAACGACGAAGACTCGATTCATATCTTCCCAAGCCTAATCCCTTCCTTGAGTCCATCAGACAATTGACCAGGGAACCATGCGAAAGAGTAGGGATTCGGGAATAAAGTACCTTTCACTCTACTTTCTTTCGATTACATCACCGAAAACCAGGGTTAGTCTGTTCATGTATCCTTCCAACCCAGACAGAGTGATTTGTTCAGAAAATTCTGAAAGAAATGGGCGCCCGAGATAAGATCAGGTCATCAAGGAGTACAGTCTCTCCTAAATGATAAAATCATTCTCTAAGGGATAACAATGTAATCTGATAAAATGGTACCCAGAAACAGTCATGCAATTTAACAATGTTGAAAACATATTTTTCTCAGAAAAGGACTGTTCTCTTGGAATGAGATCTTTTAATCTCAAGAATAATATTTTCGTATCATTTGTCACATCCATTTAAAAAAATCGCTAGTGTTCTTAGTGAATTTGACTTGAATATACTCCACGTGGCTGCACTCGCTCGAGTAGTCACTCTGTCTTCAGACAATGAACCGCTTAAAACAAATTATACCCAATGCAGCAAAGCACGCACATATTGTGTAATAAATTGTCGAAAAAGCCCTTTACGTGACGAACCGCCACCTTCCAAGTGTAGAGCTATCTCACATGCAAGAGACTGGAGTCGCAATCCCAACGTAGGCAGGCAGAGGCAGTAATTGTCTTGAGAATGGGTAGTTTGGAAGATCTCAGGAAGTCTTATAACTTGAGAATTACTTTTCTTGTTAAATTCACAAGAGGAAGGAAGAGGGGAAACATTTCTCTGAATTGGATACACTAGACTAGTTCCTCGACTCCTGGATTAGGGAGAAAGGCTCTTCGGATATTACTTTCCGGGAAAAAGGCGGAAGGAATGGTTGAGGTAGAAAGTGAAATGAAGGGGAAACTAATGGGCAACAAATAAAACCAAATCTTCGCAAGGCAGCACAAATATGAATACTGTAAACTTGGTGTATTTCACCTCAGAATGAAGTGTTTCCCTTACACTTGCTTGACGAACTACTCTAGATAGCTTTAGTATAAGCATTAAAATTGCCGAAGCCCTATGCAACCTAGTTGTTTTGTTTAGTTCTGATTGAAGGTCTTCAACATTTCAAATCACTGAACAAGCAGCTACAAATCTAGATGGTACAATGTACGGCAATCTTCTTTCTTTCTTTCCGATTTGGATTAAACTCTTAAAAAAACTGATGTATTTTATTTTACAATTTTAGCTTTAAAAATTGATACTCAGATGAAGGAACATCAATAAATTCGTTCAAATGAACTCGTTTGTGCAATTTAAACTGCAATTAAATGAATATTACGAAGACTATTCTGTCGAAATATTTGAACTGGCCATTCAGTGTAGCTAAAAGAAAATTCGAAAGTTTACGTCAATGCATCGCTTCCTTTGGTAAGGAGAACTTATTAAACTTACCAGAAAGCCAACACCCTGTTTTGACCACAACTCAAGATCATAAATAAATTTTCGAAGTGTTATTTCAACCTGTCCAACTTCTGAAAGCAAGAGTTGGAAAGCAGTGTGTCCGAGGGCAGCGGCAGCAGACAACGAGTAATAATAACAATACCTGAAAGTGTGGTTGCGACAGAAGGAAACGGAGTTGTTCCAGTTGGGTTAGCGCACTGTCAGAAGTTTCTCGACTTTCCAGCGCGTCGAGCACAATGTCCAGAACATCTCTGCATGTATCCACCGCATCTAGAAACAACAAAATAAAACAGCAAAATAAATAAATTTAATATGAATAAATAATGAATGCACATATTTGATTAGAAAATCTTAATCTACCTATCGTCTATTCGATTTTACTTTAGGTGCGTGCTCAATTTCAAATCTCCAATCACTCTCATCACTAGCCTGTCGGTAATATTTATCCATATGATACTGTTCCAGTGGATGCTTTTCTAATATAGTATTACCAGCTATAATGTCGTCCAAACAACATTTGTATGGTTCGAGAAGGGCTAATTGAATATCATTTTTGTGTAAGTTTTTAATTTCATCTTGAATTCGGAAACTGTATGCGGGATTTATTTTGAAAATTAACACTAACCTGGCGTGGAAATTTTACCACACGACAGATTTGCAGATGAAATAAGGTCAAAGATTTCAAGAACAGCTGCCAATCTCTTGTCATTTAGAATTCCGGGTGGGAGTAAATCACCTTGAACTGTGATTAGTAATTGCATATCTTCAAGGCTGTCCAAAATCAGGGACACGGCTGAAAAATACAGAAAATCATAGTTATATAATCAAACATCATAATGCCAGATTTACGTAATTATTTCAAATTTTTAGAAAATATGAAGCAGCTTGATAATAACAATTCATTAAAAGGAATATTAAATATGGTATAGTTCTCTTAGTTCCATTCAAAAACTACTTGACCTGATGGAAGTCAAGATGTCAGTTTCTGGTTACATTACATCTCAGCTTTAAATACTACTTACCATCCACCTATTATAATCTAAATGCATTTCTTGCATTTTAATCAAAATCTTGCTTGGAACTACAGGCGAGCTGAAATCATACGAATCAACGCCTAGCTTTATTATTTCTCAGCCTTTTCAGCGAAAATTAATATTATTTCCACCCGAACAATATGAATTAAAAAACTCAAGACTAGAGTTGCCGTTCAGACTTTCTGAAGTGTCAAAAGGGTTCCATTGAATTCACTTATTTCCACTTAGAACATACTGCACTGTCATGCTCTTAAGTTTTACGAAAATCAGAACATTTGCCAACATCGGGAAACTTTTAAATACACAACAAAACCTAGGGAAATCTTAAGCTTTGTAGATACGTCTGAATTGTATAAGTTAATAAATTTTTAACCTTATTAAGACTCAAACAAAAAATGTTCATATGAATAAATTAAGTTATTTCTTACCATTGGCGGTGAATTGGTCGTTGTTGCCAGCGTCGTAGGGTTCTGCACATACTGAGTTCCAATGTGGGGAAGAAACAGCACTCAGAATGGCCCCTTTGAGCTTTCTTCTGGCATTGAAAGCTCTTAAATTTTGTACCACCTCGTATAAATGCGTTCGGGGACACTTTTCTCGGTCCTATATACATAACCATAAATTTTGTATAACAAAGCACTTAAATGGCAATGACCAACTGAAAAGACAGGTAAGACTGGAAAAATACCTTGAGCCAAGGATGCGACAACACTTCATGAATAGTAAAACGTTTCTCTTGGTCACGACAGAGCATTTTCCTCAATAGATCTTTTGCCTCGGCTCCAATGTGGGTTTCCCATAACGGTCCATCCAGAAGAACCGGTGCCTCCAAGATCCTGGTGTAAAGGCGCTCCTTGGTACCAATAAATGGGAGAGTTCCACTCAGGAGTAAATGCAACAAAACACCTGCTGACCAGATGTCGGCTGGTTTTCTGTTCATAAAGCAAAATTCATTATTTCAACTATAACAGTCATCTTTCAATCTTTATTTTATGTGTACTAATGCTCGTACAACCCGATAACTTTATAATTCCGAGAAGAATTCTGATACTAAGCTGATTTATTTCAAATACAGCTAATAAATGAAATCAGAGATTTTTTAAAATGGCTCAAAATTAAGTCTTCTTCAGAGTATAGAAATACAATACATTACAAAAATGCACAAGAACTTTTGTAAAATTGAAAGTAGAAGTGAAATGAAAGCTCGTGAAATGAAGCTGATTTGAACACTATTAAAAGGATCCGTCAGAGCGATCATTCATGCAGAGAACAACTATAATTAAACTAGGCGAGATCACCAAACTGAATGCTGATTTGACAAAATCCAAACAAATGGAGAAGCTCACCCATAATAATCCCTGGAGACAATTTCAGGTGCCATGAAATGAGGAGTTCCTACACGTCCAGTTTTGATTCTCTGTTTGGTCGAGTCCGCAGGGAGTTGAATTGCTAGGCCGAAACCTCCAAGCTTTACAGGAGCAGAATTTTCTTTGCTTGCCAGAAGGACACAATGTGGTTTAACATCCCGGTGTGCTAGTAAAGAGAAATACAGATCAAGCAACGTGAATGATCATTTCCAAATTGTAAAAAATTATTATCACCAAAGGTTTGAGGCGATATTTCATTCTTACAAATTATCCAAGTACTCACCTATATCATTTTCATGACAATATCGAATAGCTTCAAGGACCTGCCTCATGTAATGACTTGAAACAGCTTCACTATAAGCAAATCCAGCTGTCACCCTGGATGTAATTTCAAAGCAGAGGTCCATTCCATCCATACTGAAAAACAAATATGAAACATTGAAGTAAGCGATATTTCAGCGGCAAAAACACATAAAATTCCAGCTCGCATTTAATTTATCTTGTTGATGGTCTAGCCAAACTGAAGGAGTCAGTTAAATTTTGTAGAATGCTTGTAAAGTTGAAATTCAATCCAACTTGTCATAAGAAAAAGTTACACTACAAGATAAAGAGAATGTTGACCCCGAAAATACTTAAGTTCAGACGACTGGTTCCATTAGATTGTATTAAGAAGTTTAGCATAAAAACTTTCAAATGGCTACTGAGAAACCCTGGGTATTTTTAATTCTAATCAGAAAAGAGTAAATTGACAAAATATTTGCCCCAGACCAGAGTGTTGTTGATAATTACTTTCCACTGCGATCGGTGGTTCTATTTAATTTCAACTTGAAATGAGCAGGTATTAGTAATTGTTCACTGATGGATATATCAAGTGAGCATTCCTAAGTTTTGAAGAATTTTTAAACTATTGAAATTCGTAAAAACTTACAATTCGAAAACCATATAAAGAAGCCCATCCGAGGAATATGTTTCGAGTAGTTCAACAATATGAGGATGTTTTAGCATATGACCTGCAAGGAAGTCAATTGAATTGCAAACATTAATCTTGACTCACAACCTGTAAAAATATTTTGCTCGTATTAACATTAATATATTTATTTACATGTTGTCGCTTCTCGCTTCAAATCCTCGGTGGAAAACCCAGGGCTCGACGTAAAACGAGCTACGTCAACTATTTTCACAGCAAACTGACATCCAGTTTGACGATGGATGCAGCGTCTTACAACGCTATATGGTCCTCTGGAAATGTCAATTTGAATGTTAGAATTCTATTAAACATTGATCCAATTTTCTACATGAAATATTCAAATCTTACTTTCCAATCACTTCACAAAGGGCGTAGACGTCATCAAACAGTACTTCGTCCTCTGCCATGTTCCGGCCGATAATTCTTCAGTCTAAGTGTAAATTCAACTTCTTCGTCTTGACCTTGTCAGTAATTTCAAGTTGGTTTCAATCAATTCAATTGATCAAACCTCGTCCCGATTTTCAAAAGTAAAATCCAGCGAATTGCGAACACAGGGTCAGGGTGGCCAGTGGCAGTATTTCTGCAGTAAGCTTCAACCGTTTTGCATAGACCGAAACTTGAATATGAGCTATTTGGTAGAGTTGAGTCTCTTTAGGATTGAAATGTGGAATCTGAAATTCAAATGTAAAATAATATATATGAGGTCTGATTTATTTCTATTAATCTTGCTTAATCTCGTTTAGCTCACTTTCTTTTAAATTATTCATGAGTTCATGAATGCTTCGATTGTAGTTACCAAGATTGTGAGAGTTGGAGATGAGGGTGAGATTTGACAACGAGCGAGGTTGTGGTCTTGGTTGTGTAAGTTGTGCTCGTGCTCATTGCACAACACTCATTTGCCTCAATTCGGCTATTCTTAGTTCAATTGTTTATTTTCATTTTCAAATTCTTGTCGGCAAAAGACAACTTGGTCCTAGCGTTAATCTTGCTGATCATTAGTCTTACTCAACTCACACCGTAAGCACTGCAGCTGTCGTTCAATCAGATATGTCTTGCACTCTTCCTTCCGGTTGGTTATTAGTGAAAACAGGTACAATTCTAGCAAACACGACTGACCCTGGGTCCAGGTTGAAATATGTATTCTTATTTTACTTCACGGTTGTAGGGAAAGTTAAAATTTCACATATCTTATTTGGAATTCACGTTAAGGAAGCTGAGCGGATGGTAACTGACTGATTCGTTGTAATGTTCTGGCACACTTCTAGTCAGCTCGTATTTAATCAGATTGGGACTCCACAACTGACGTTCTCGACGAATACGATTCTATTCCAGATTGTAAATCACATTAGTCCAACACAAATTGGTTCACATTCTTTCACAGAGTTACAATTATGCTGCTATGCTTGCCGTGAATCTTCTGATGTCTTGTTTTTGTCTGGTTTCCCGTTCCCCTTCAAACATCTGAAAGAGAAAAAGAATGACATAAATTGCTTGTAAATGCATTACACTAAAAATAGACCAGATCCCTACATTTACATTACACGCCTCGCTAGTATAGGATTATTTTCTTTAAAAAAATCTACCCCTTCAACTATAAACAGAATGGATTTGACTTTGACTGCGTTGGGTGCTTGGAGTAGTAGCAACCGAGCTGTTTTTGTTCTGTAGATATGCAGGAACAAATTAAAATTTCATTGAATGCAATTGCAATGGCAAGAATTTGAATGCCTACGTATGAGGTTAACCAAGTCTTCTTTATAAATATGCAATCTCACGTCACGGATTTCTTTCATATCGTTTAATCAAGCCAACTCACTACGTAGTGGAAAATTCTAAAGACCACTATTATTATTCGATTAAAACTTGTGACTTGGCCAAATAAACTGACTAGCTAGCTCTTTTTTTCTAGCTCTTTTCTATTCTCTGCATGTCGAAATCGTGTCGTTAAAATATTTGTAAAACTTACGAAACATTTCACCAGAATTCATTACACATGCAATTTCGAAATCCTGGTCAATTTTCCTTCTTAAATGCCAACAATCAAGTCTACAACTAACCAAACGAAACAGGGTGAAGGGAATAAGTGCCTAAAAATAGCTTCTGTCAAATAAACAAAACATCACACACACACAGATCCTGCACTTATTTACGTTTCACGGAAAAACCTGTACAAATATTAATGTTGAAATTATAAGTCTACTGCTCCCGTACCGGAAAATTGACACTGATTTGAAATTCAGTTTGTCGAGCGAGTTGCCTTCGCGCTAAGTTATCATTCTAACTCAACCCTTTTACCTCCTTTCGTATAAACACAAGACTGCTGCACTCAGTGTGGGCTAATTAAGAAAATTATCATGACTCATGTCACAGTCACTAGTCACAACCAACTCTTGCTTTGCTTCATGAGTGAATGTCAAAGGAAAGGAAAGGAATATCTGCAATGTGCTCGTATCTGTATAATTAACCTCGCGTGCGTGTCGTGCACTCTGCCTCCTGCACCCAAACTTTACCCAAACACTCTCCAGTCCAAAGGAATGAACTTGAACTTTTTTTATTAAAAAAAAATCAAAAACTTAAGATTACCCACCAACAAGGGAGGTGAAAGTCGGTCGTCCGTGGAGGTAGGGAAAGTTGCGGATGAGGATGGTCGGTCAGAGTAGTTTCCAATGCCAATGCCATAGTGGAGAAAGGAGTTATTATTAATGTTGGAAGAACTAAAAACGGTGCGGTGCGGGTGCGGGTGCGGCGGTCACTCAATGCTTTCGCCCTGACTCTCTCTTCTCCATCGAGTCTCTCTCTTCCTTCCAGCTAGCTCCAGCCAAGCATTACTCCACCCAGGAAAATGAAAATACCCGTACTCGTACTCCGGGTCTTTCCAGTCTCACATTTCTCCAGCTTCAACCCTATGCAACGCCCCAAGATATTCAAACACCTTCTTATAGTTCAAAATTCACTTTAGAAAATCCAACGACCCTTTGGTCAGAAGCTAAAGGTCAAAATCATAATGTGGAGACATGTCATGTCCAGGAATTTATAAAAGCAAGGGTCGCTATAAAGAAGTTTTTGAGTTTAGCCAAGGGAAAGGAGTCTGGTCCTGGCGTTTGCTGACTTAGACTTGGGTTGCATGTGCTTTCTCCTAAATTACATGGAATTGGATTGACTTGAGTGCCTTGCCTTTTACCCGCTTTCCTTTCCTTTTCTCCCTTCCTGCACGCCATTCACATTCCCATTCTGGCGGTCCATTCCATCCCGCCGCATGCCCCGCCACTGCCACCAACTGACTGTGTCGGACTGAAAGTGAAACTGTCGATCGATCTCTGTTGGCCGTAGCCGTATGTAACGTAACATAGTAGTAGGAGCAGGAAAAGTAGTAGTGGCAGTAGTAGCTTCTAAGAACTTAACTTACTATTTCAATGTAACCGAAACCCGAGAACCCGACCCGACATTCAATATCCATTCAACGAACCTGCACAACTCTACTACTACTCACTTCACTCCTACACCAAGAAAGAATACAAACACAACTTCTCTTGTGTTCCCTCCTCTAAGAAAACTACAATCCCGAATCCCGAAGGTCTTTGGTGACTGGCGGGGTGGTCCGTCCGATTTGGCTTTGCCTAAGAGGACTACGAGATAAGATGTATTTCTTATATTGCATTCTCGGTATTGTATTACTTATCCATGTTACGACGAGTAGTACTACTACGAATACGATGCAAGTTGCAAAGAGTCATTTATATTCACGACGGATACCGCTCAATACTATTGTTTGGAGAATTTTAGCCTCAGCCATGACAAGACAGAACTCTAGAGATATGACTTCAATCATTTTCATCGCCACAAGTGCCCAAGACAATTCGAAACACTTGATGCGTGAAAGAAAATATGAATTTAGTTATTCTGTAAATTCCCAATAGTGAATATTAATGGAGAAATTTCAGGAGAAATGAGATCACCAAATTACCTCTGAGGTGTTGGGTTCTTAGAATTCGACAAATTGGGAAACAATAGATAGCGAAAGAAGAGTAAATTACTTTATTTGCATAGTTCACTAGAAAACGATCTGACTCAAAGAGGTCAGACAACAAGCGAATTCGGATCAGAGTCAAAAACATCACGCCACATAGTTCTGGAAATCCCAACATCTAAGCTAGGGATTTCCTCAACTCAACTTCACTCCTCATTTGAATTCAAAATGCAACTAGAAAACTCTCGACTCTGATCCTTTCATCCTCTTCCCATTCTCTCTCAATTAATACTACGAGACAAACTAAGTTATTCTTTCCAAGGACTTTTGTAGTTCATCCTGTCATCTCAAGAGACTTCTCTCGGAAAACTTCTTTAAGACTATGAATCATTCTAGTCAAACCAAAACGTGAAGGATACTCAATTCAAACAAATTTGTTTAGACAAATCTTGATGCAACGTATAATTTCGAATTCCATCAATTTAATTAGATTAATTCTAAATGTACTAACCTAATTATGCAATATCAAATCAGCTACTAAAACAAATTTGTCTGTAATTCTTGAATTAAAGTATCAGCGATCAAAAATACGACATCAGTGTTCGTTGTATTCCTCCTCCTTGGTCCGAAAGGAGAAAATATGAATTGTCTTGGAGAGTGGGGACTAATACAATTTTATCCCAAATTCAATCCATTAATATCAAGAAATGTGCGTTATCTATCACGTTTAGCACTTGCATCAATGAGCCACAAAACAATCTATTTAATATCTGACATATAGTCTTAAATCTCATTGTCATTATCATTATTGTTATTCGCTCCTGTATGAAATTCTGATCTAAAACTAGGTCGATGATGTAACCATAAATTAATCTGCTCGAAAAGCGTTGGGGTAAGAGTAGCAATTTCCTTAATATTTTTAAAAAGTTGAGTAGCAGAAACTTCATTTTCTTTCAAAATTCGATTTTCTACATTTAACTGCTCAACAAGAATACATGAAGAGAGAAACTTTGATCTCCAAACTTCTATTTCGTCCGACAAATTATCAAATGACTCAGAAATGGATGAGTTCCCTGGAGTGTCAAGGTTGAAAGGATCCAGGCCCATTTCATGGGTCTGAAGAATTTGCCTACTCCCGGACATTGAGTCCACCAAAAGTTTCTTTAAACGAGCGTTTTCACTCTGTAAGTCTGAAATATCTTTTAACTGAAGTTTAACTCGTTCCCTTAATAGTAATTCCGAATGATTCGTATTTTGCTTTGTTCGACTTGAGTTATTGTCACTTTTAGCGCTGTCAAAATGTTGATGCCGGGTTGGAGAGTCGTCGAAAGGGGATGTATGGGGATTTTCCACTGGTTGAGCTCCGGACGGCGAAGGACTAATGCAATGTGCTGCAGAACTAGATAATCCGGAAGCACAAGAACCAGTTGACGCTTGACGTGAATGAGTTTTACTAGGTTCATCAGTCATTGAACGGACTGCCCCTTTGTAAGGCTCATAAGGCACGAATTTGGGATTTCTGAAATGACAAAAATGAAATTCATTACACTGTACAAACTTTCACCGTCCGCCGACTTAACTTACTTTTGTTGAAGAACAGCTGAATTATTAAACTGGAGTTTAGCAGAAGGATTTAATGTCTCCACTTTATCCGCAGTTTCAACTGGTTTTTCTGTAATTCTAACAGGATTGATAGAGATTAACTGACTCTTCGGCGGCAGCTCCTTTGGGGATTCAACTTGTCCCTTTGAGCGCCGCATCCATCGGTCGGTTGGGTTTTGAAATTTATTTTTCGAAAAGTCAGTAGTACCCGATGCCAGCTCATTTATCTCATCGAATGCAGTCTCCTTATGCCCTGGTGTAAAATTCGGGGCTGAATCAGCATGTTCAGGTCCTAGAAAATAAGAATAACTATTATTATCGAATGCATGAACCGAAATTTCCGAGATCTTACTTGTTTGAGAAATCTGGCCGGTCCTTTGACTTTCTATACATTCCATCCCATCGCCATCAGTGCGAACAGCATCTACAATAACGAAAAATACACACATTAAAGTTTAAGTAGTGGAGAAACTAATAACTCAACTATCAAATTCTTGACAACACACCGTCTGTACTACGTACAGAGCCAGAGTGTAGACAGCTAGTCAAGCGAGCAAATCAAATTCATGAAAATTAAAAGGAAACAACGAAGCCGGCTGCGGGAGCGGAGGTAATGGTACTGGTAAAAATAATGTTGTAAAATAAAACCCAATTCACTTACTCTTGTGGAATGTCAGATCAGTTTCTGAATCACCATCAACTTCTGAATTAGACGAATCTGTATCCAGGAGATTTCCCATCCCTCGGGAATGACCACTTTCGTGAGTACGAGTAATATTCATTCAGATAAAATCACAAAGTTCATATTACATAAAATAAAGCAAACAACAGTCAATTCAATTCAATATTCAGCCAGTACCACAATCAGTTTTAATTTTGGACAGAGCAAGATAGGCCAAGGTGCTTAGCTGACCTTGCACACAACTCTGGCTATAAAATAATTTGCTTGGCCCAGTAAACTGTTCTCATTGGCATGTGTATTGCGAAGTGACCTCATTGACTTTTTACTGCCACTGCACTCAAGTTGCGACAGATATTCAAAGAAAACCGCTTTCCACGTTTGCAAAATTAAAATATCTCATCATACCCGAACGAATCTCCTGATTATCGCACATGATGAACTTTATTTACTCTATTTACTAAAAATAGAATTTTAATAATTTTCTAAAGCTAAATGGAAGTAATTTGCATACAAACATCAAAGAACACGTCTTTTTGAGTCAATCAGAAAACGGGCCAACAAGCAAATGTGTAAGTTAGGTTCCATCAAAAGCAACTTTTTCGCGAAGAAATAAGCGTGATCGAAGTTACCTCCCCATCCCCTCCGAATTTACCTTTACGAAATTACTCCCTCATCTCTCCAGAAGCGGAATAACCCCCTTATCCTTGGGATCGAAGTATTTCTTACGCAATCAAGTGCCCAGGGTTGGACCCGGAGAAAGAGAATTTTTTTATCTCACGGAAGAATTTTTTTTTCTCCCGGAAGAAAATTTTTTTTCTCCCGGAAGAAATTTTTTTTTCTCCCGGAAGAAAATTTTTTTCTCCCGGA